>BJBW01001090.1:83387-101037 GCA_004320125.1 Scolopax mira
CCCCCCCCCCCCCCCCCCACCTCCCCCCCCACCCCTCCCCCATCCTTTCCTAAGGCCGCTTAAAAAAAATTAAAAAAAAAAAAAAGAAAATAAGGAGCCTGGAGTAAGTGCGACCGGTGGGGAGAAGTGGAAGAGGAGCCTCCCTCTGCAGACCCATTGCCCAGCACCACGCCTGGGTGAAGGGATGGGAAGCACTGCCATGGACAAGAAAAAAGATGCCTCCAGCAGCAGCAGCAGCAGGAAAAGCTCCAGCCAGAAGAAACTCATGTTGCGAGTGCACATCCCCGTAAGTGGCTCATTGCTCTTTCTCCTCTTCAGCAGCTGGCGTGGCTTGGGCATGTTTTTCTCTGACATTAGCCCAGTGAAAGGCAGAGAGAGGTGTTTCCTGCCGCTGAGGTCTGGAGTTTGGGTGATGCTGGGCTGGGGGGTGCAGTTCACGCAACAGGCAAGTCCTCCACATGTGGGGTGGGCTGGAGCATGGGGGGGCTCCCCGGTCCCTGCACCCTGTGTGGTGCTGGGAGCTCAGGGTGCATTGCCTGAGACACAGAGGAGTGAGGATAGCTTCCCTGCCCTGGGCTGTGGGTTTGATTCTGTTTGTCTCATCCCGTGGACAGGCAGACTTGCAATTTGGTTTAGCAAAAGGTCTGCTCACCCCCAAACACTGGTCACAACATCCCCCGGTTTGTCTCTGGGAACTGTCCGTGCCTTGTGGCTGAATCAGGGTGTTTAATCCTGACGCTTCCCTCTCTAAAGACCAATCCAGATCTGAATTTCCCAGGGCTAGGGAACACAGAGCTTGCTCAGATTTGGACATGAGCAGTCTGTTTCTTGCTGAAGGAGCAGGGGCAGTTGCATTGCCATGGTGGAGCAGACTAGTGAGCCATGCAGTCTGTTCACTGATTCTTGTTTTGTATATTCACACTGTAAAGAAACATGCAAGAAACTATAGCAGATAGATACAGAATAACATCAGACCATAAGTTTCACTCTGTTCCCAGTGAGTACTAAAAGGCTGGCTGGCTCTATCTTCAGTTTACATGCCTTTCAAAACTTTGATTGTTATTGTCTTTACTATTAGGATGTTCGTTGTTATCTATGTAACTATTTAGGTTTTCTTTCTCAGTTACTATATGCTTTTGGTTTCAGTGCTTCTGGCAAGAAATGGCAGAGTTTCTGTATCTTTTTTGTCCAACCTGGTGTTTTTTTTTTTTTTAAAATCTCATTATATAGAAGTGGGAAACAGTCCTACACATGTCTCTGCCAGGCCACAAGGGAGCAAAAACTTATTTCTGGTTCTAAGTTTTTCCTTTGTTTTAGAGAAGAATAAGAAGTCAAAGCAAATTTATTAGGTGTCTTGAGTGTGTGGAATAAAATGGAGGAGAAATACATGGCTTCTCTGCAGATTTCACTTTTCTCTGGAGAGGAATGCAAGCCCAGGAGCCTAAGCCAAACTTCTGGAGCTCTGAGTGCATTCAGTACTAGGATAAAAGGGTCTGTTTCTGCTAACATGGGTGTTGCCTATGCATTTGTGACTGGAGTTTTTAGGCAATAATATTTGCCATGTTACCAGTAGTATTTCACAATAGGGATTTAAAATACCAAGAAAATAAAATGTATCATACCAAAGCACCACTCACTCACCCTGTGCACCTTACTGCTTTTCACCCTGCCTGCTGCATTGTCTCTGCCATCTCTTTCCATAGTGTCCTCCTGCACCCCCTCCACCCCCACCTCTGACTCAGTCTAGCCAGGAACTTCTGTGCAGCTGGGCCTCCATCTCTGCTCCAAGAAGCTGCATTTTCTGCCTTCTAAAAAGCCGTAGGTAGTATGAGAGAATGCAGAACTTTACAGGATCCATCTGGTGCTTTTGGAATGCCTTCTGACCAGTGAATAGCTCTGGCCACACCAGTACTTAGAACAATTTTCCCCATTTTATGGTTGTGAAGCTAAGGTGGAAAAAGTGCCCAAGTAACTTGTTTGCATTTAAGCATCATTAACAGAGGAAAGCTAATGCTTTTTTCCTAATTGCATCCCTTTCTTCATGAGTGTTGCCTTAGTTCTGTCCTGGATGGAAGATCTTTAGTAGTGGGCCATAATTTTTCATGTTCATTAATCTCTTGGCTTCTTTGCTATGCAGTTTGTCACCCAGGTAGTGGTTGTTATTCAGGTACAAGCCTGCAAATGCTTGATATTACACTGAAGTCAACATAAAAAAAGTTTTATTGTTTGCCCAGCTGGCAGCAATTCAAGATTTGGTAATGAGATAACACCTTCCATCCCTACAAAATATGATCCTTCTGTTCCATTCTGCATCATTCTCGCATTCCTGTAATGGACTGTTACGCCCAGGATCTTTCAGGTTGTACTCACATTTTTGGTGGTTTTCTGTTATCTGGCAGAATTTAAATATGACTGTGCTATAATAAAGAACATTTTTCTCATTCTCATTTGATAGTGGAATCTGCATTTGAAAAGACCCATTTAGACTGTTTTTTTTTCTCTTTCATAATGTTTTCTTGGCTGTTGTTTTGAAGCATCGTTCCTATTATTTCAGTGGCGCCTGTCAGTGTAGCTGTAGTTGTCAGGGGAGCTTTCACCAGACAGTAATTTTTATTTTGTTCATCTTCTTTGTTTTGCTGTGAGATCATGTTTATTGCTGAGACATGTAATTCTTGCTCATTGAGATCTTCACATTAGGAACATGAGAAGGACTTACAAGGTCTGAGTAGAACAGGAGAAGGGAGTCAATTCTGAAAGACAAAGCAATGGGACAGAAAGGTACTGTTGTGATGCAGGCTATCCTGAAATATATTTATTAGTCACAAAGAAATGCTGACTGAGAAAGTAAGACAAATATTTTGCAAAAGAAAAAAAAAAAGAATAATGCAAAATATGCTACAGTTAGGTTAGAGGATTGTGGATTAATTGGCATATTTGAAAAGAAAGTTGGATGCTTTTCTTCTCTCTCCCACATAATTTTATTTTTGGGGTTTGCCTGTGACATTGAGAAAAAATGGATCAACTTAAGAAAGGTGTTTTTGTGTCTTGCAACACTCCAGGGCATTTCTCAGGTGTATCTTTCTCAAGCAAGAACAAAACACGATACAAAAAGTCTGGCAATGCTCTATTTTCGCCTTCTTTCTGGGCTCAGTCTCCTTCAGCACAAGTGTGTGGTGCCCATGTTTTGCTCTGGGAGCAGTAGTAGACCACTTAGTTCCTGCCACTTGGATTGCCTAGCTGTTCTTGACATTCAGTAGCCCAGAGTAAAGTGAGGGCCACTGTATTCTGTTAGCATGTCAGGAAAGTATTTGCTAAATTGCTGGACTGATTGATCAACTTTTCGTTTTGTTTGTTATTTTCTTTGGAAATACACAACTGACTAAGAAATGTAATTTAAATGGACCATAATAGAATTGCAGGAGCCTTTGTAAAGTAGAGGTCATATCAGCCTCCGTCTTTCCCAGCAGCACGTTCTGAAGTCTTGAAATTAGAGATGCCTAAATGGAAATTTCTGGTTCCAAATATCTTTGAAAGCTGCTACAGATTTGAATAGAAACCTTTGCTATCTAGATGCATCACATCTATAATATGAAGGCATTAACATTATAAAATTCCTTTTTAAGCCATTAGAAGTTAATGCTTGCACATTGCTTTGAATGTTTTAAAAACTCTATTCTAAGATGGGACATAATTGTCTGCTGAGTAGGAGCTCACAGCAGTGAGATCAGTATGTTCTTTTATCATCTTGCAAAATTGATCTGTTCTAATGTTAATGTTACTGTTGTAATCCTGTGTTGCTGGAAAAAAAAAAAAAGATAGATTCTGCTCTTGCTTACTTTGAATTTTATCTGAGATAATTCAGTCAGTGCCAGCAAAGTTATGTTGTACTTACGCTAGCACAACTGAGGGCAGAACCCGCCTCAAGAGCTTCGCCATGGCAAGTGCCAAGCACCTGCTGCTCCCAGCAGGTGAAAATTGCAGAACCTTAGCACTTCCTTGGATTTTACCCAAATACATCTCAAGGTGACTTTTTATTCAAAAGAACAAAGATATTTTTTCACAATAAGGACAAAAATAACATCTGCAAATTAATATAAAAACATCTTTCAGTTCAGTGAAGTGGCTGTTGCCTCTGGTACTTTAGCTCTGACAGCAGAGTTGGTGCAGTAAAAGGATGCTCTTGGAGATCATGATCATTTATTTTCCATGTCATACAAACAAATGTCTCTGCACACTGTATCCTATTTCTTTGTCAGCTTCTATGATTTTGAATAGACTCCTCAATGTGCAAATTTGTTGCTGTTTCTGGGCCTGTTGGCCTGTTGGAATGCCAGACTGAAACATCAGATGGCTTAAATATTTCTAACCCAATAGATGACAATGATGTTCTGACAGCTAGTGTTGGCTTGGGCTCTGCGCCTCCGTCTTGCTTTCCACACTTGCAAAGTCATTTATGGCTGCACGACTGATAAATCACTGTGAAATGATTTTGTTCTGTTACAGTTTTTGCAGGATGCTTCTTGGCTCCTGGTAATTGCTGGGTGGGCTGATAAGAACAGTACTTTCATCTAGGCATCACTTTAGGAAGCTGTGGATGAGGAATAAGCTGGTCAGTTCTTTCAAAGATGACAAATCATCTTCTAATGTGATCTAAGAATGAAAAAAGTGTTTGTTGTCTTGGGAAAAGGAGGTGTAGGGAGAAGAAGACAGAGAAAAGAGAAATGTTTCCCTAAAATTAAATCTGCAACTGTCCTCCCCCTTCCTCTTATAGGGCAGATTCCAAGTTGTCCTGAGCCTCTGTGGCCTTGAAGTTTAAATTTGGATTCCTCCCCAATGGGCTGATATATTAAGGATCTGAAAGGGCAAGAGGTATTTGCTTAGGAGTGTTGAATCTATCTGAAGGAAAAAATGAGAGAATTCATGTTTGCAGTCATAATAGCTGCCACTGTAATTAAAGAAGCTCTTAGTCTTTTTGGTTTTAGAGCATAACACGAACTGATCACCAGCTCATTGGAAAGTACTGCTTCTTACAAACATCACTTTTTCTGATAGAAAATTCTACTCCTAAATGGTCTCATCCAATCTCCTTTATTTATACCTGTGAGCCTTGGGGGCTGTGGGTTCAGAGGAATGTGAATTTCCTTGGAGGGATAAGTCATGAATGTGGAAGGAACCTCACAAATGTGGATGGTGAGACTTTTGGCCTCAGGAAATGTTATTCACACTGTGCTTGCATTGGGAATTACTGGAAGAGAAGAAAATGTCACAATCCTGGAGGGATCAGGAGTGAAGTGGAAAGTAGTGATCTCTACCTGAGAGGTTCTGGTGCCTGTTCACAGACCTGCAAGGTTCAAATTATGCCCAGTTTCACCTGAGTACCACATTGCATTCAAGGGAGCTGCCCAGATGGAAAGCAGAATTTCACCCTGAAGACAGGATTCAACAATCATTTTGGTGATGATATATGGACAGTCATGAAAATAGGTTAGTGTGCCTGTGTGAGGGCTTGCCAGGGCTCATGGGAGCAGAAAGGAGCCAAAACTGTGTCAGCATGGCTGTTGGTAGACCAAATTTTGGACATCCGCGGTGAGTGAAGTACCACATATAATTCTCATCCCTTTGAAGAAGAGATGAATTTATATCAACAGCCATCCCATATATAGGGAATAAGGAAAGAGCGGAGTTGGTTACAAGAGAAATGAAGCGTCAAGGAAGATATAAGTAGCAGAGAGGAGATGTCACAGAGTATGTCTGTCTAGCATAGAAATAGCCCCTTTGTGGGCTACGTTACCTTAGACTGATCATCAGGCTTTGACAATTAGCCTGCTTTCAGGGCCTGATCCGGTTGCAGAGCTCTGCTGTCTCAATTTCCTACTATTGTTTGTACCATAGACACACTGGAGAAAGTGTTATGGCTTAACAAACAGGGAGAGTTGTGCATGTCTTCACAGACAGAAAGATAAAGCAGCTTGAGTGTATCCTGAATGATGTATATTTTTCTTCTGGAAAGCAGAACTTATGTATACAGATGAATATAAGAGGCAATTAATAAATATAAAATGTTATTGGTGGTTTGGTGATATAGTGTGATGCTACTACTGAATTATTTCTGTTATTAGCAGGGGAGCTGAAACAGTGACATATATGAAAATTTCTGCTGCAGAATGATTTTTGCATTTATTCTTTAGGTAGTTGTAGAAACTGGAATATAATGCTTCAGTTTAATGCTTGCTTCTGTATTGCTATCTCTCTTAGTTGTTTGCATATAACTACAGATGAAATCTTTAAAGCATGAAAGTGTTATTTACATGGTACTTCAGTTTTGACACTGAGAATTCATAGAATGGCATATACTGTCCTTTAAAGTTTCATGTAATTTAGCATGACAGTAGTTTACATTATCTTAGCGTGACTTAGTGGGATGCATAGCAAATGCATTGCGGTATGTATTTTATGGTTGTCATTTATGTCACACACTGTGGTCGTTACTGCAAAGGGCACCTGTGACCTTCTGCTCCAAAACCAGAGCCAATGTCATAGGTTGAAGTCTTAATCTATTTTTGCAGTCAGGGTGATAGAGCTATATGCCTTCTTTAAGCTGCTGGACAACATATTCATAGATCTGGAGTTTCATTAGGAGGAAGTGTGTGCATTATAAGCAATACCTACCATGTTATGAAGCCTTTATCATCCTTTCTTCCCAATGGGCATTGTGCAATTTTCAGTCATCTTTTCATGTTGGTAATGCTGCTGGAACAATATAAAAAAGAGAATACTCTGCTTCTGCAAGCTGATAAAAGAAAAGCTATCAGAGTAGTCAGAGTGCTGGCTTACAGCACTAAAAACTACAGGATTTTCTTGCTCAGTTCCAGACTTACTAGTGCTCTTTTATGAGTGACTGAAGTTTGGATCTGGTTTGTGAAAGCTACCTGCCTGTTGGTGCCTTTAGAAAAGTTTGGAAACACATTTTCTGTGGAATTAGGGAAATCAATACTTGTTGAGCTAGATTAGGGGTAAAATTTGAATCCAAGCATGAAGAAACATTTCAGTGAAGACAAGCTCTCCATAGAAAAGGTGAAAAGGTATAGTTGTAAGAATGTGATGGACTAAACAGGTGCCATTAGCATTGCCTATAACCTGTCTAGTGGAAGAAATGGGTTGTTAACTGCATGCCACTATTTCAAATGGACTCTATATGGAAATCAGGAAAGACACCTGGAATTAGGCACAGAATCCTGAAGTGTACCACAATGACTTTGTCTTTGACAAGATTGCACAGATTCAGGACTGTTCTATGCCTTTAAATAGTTGTGCATTTACTATGTTTGCTAAACCTGTGTTGACTTGCTTTTTGTTATGTGGCCTTTAAAAGGTGTAACTGTTAACAGTTACAGTGTTTTTACAGTAAAGTGTTTTTACAGAACCTCAACCAGAATAGTTGAGGTTGGCAAGACCTCTGGAGATCGTCTTGCCCAATTCTCCTGCTGACCCTGTGATCAGCAACAGCAGGTTGCTCAGCACTGTGTCCTATCAGATTTTGAATATCTCCAAGGATGGAGACTTCACAGTTTCATTGTTCTGAAGGAATGCATTTGGGGAAGTGAAACTTCCTTCAGACTAAATATTGTTCAGCACAGGCACATTGAACTTCAGTCCACAGTTGGTTGGGTCTTGTCCCAAAAGCATAGTGTCCATCTGGGTATTTGGCCATGTAGTATAGAGACTTCTGGAGAAAGCATGTCTGAAGTGGGAGTTAAAACTGGAGGCACAATAGTCCCAACAAGTCTTGTGGAAGAAAGGGACAGTAAGGAAGAGATAAAAAATGATGCTTAGTCATTGTTAATCACAATATGTCTGGGAGTTAGCCAGCTTCTCAGTAGAGCATTGTATCTTCTGGCATGTAGTTTTCATCATGTGTTGTCATTCCTTTAGCATAAATTAATTAGAGGGGGATTTGCTGTTACCGAGTATTAATCATGACTTCTGTGTTGGAAATGTGATCTAAACCAGGAGGCATGAGGAAAGACAGTTCAGGGATAAGAGCACTACATCATCATCTAGCTGTCTGAACCTCTACCTGCTGTATTGCCTGAGGTTGGGCAGAGGAAAGTCCTTGATGTAAGCTTTGCATGGCTGAATGGCTAAAGCTTGAGGTCCATAAAGAATAAACTTTTAAAGTAACAGTGTGCCACACTGAAATGCTAAAACATCTTATGTGATGTTCTTTCCATCCATGACAGAATGCTGTTGAGCTAGATGTCTGTACATAAGGATGCATATGTCAGTAAAGACAAACTTGCTGAAGAATTTAAAGCCTTGATAGATGTTATAGACTAGAGGCATGTGAGAGGAAACTGTTTTGTCCCTGCAGTACTGATATTAAAGTAGATGGTTGGAGTTTAAGCAACTTGCCCCATGTTGTGCAGGGGTGTTGGAGTCAAGAAGTCTTGAGATCTAGTTCACTTATCCATAAGCCCAACCTTCTTCTTATGGTATTGGTCCCATCAAAATCCAACCTAAGTCAGCAGTGATGGAAAGTATTTTTCTTTTTGCTTTTTGAAAGTACATGTGAAGTGAAAGGATCCAGTCTAATGTCTCCAGGCAATCATGCTATGTCCTAAAATGACTGTTAGGATTCCTTTGACAATCTGATCAGAAAGACCAAGAATTGAGGATATTAGTAAATTAGAGAAGACTATATTAACTTCCAGTGTCAAAAGAGATACTTCAATGAGTATGCCTAATTATCACACCCTCCATGTGGTTCATGTTGTTTTGAAAGTTGTGAAATGTTAGGTTTTTTGTTGTTTTTTTTTTTATGAATAGCTGCTGGCACATCAGTTGTAGGGTTCTTGAAACAAGGTATATGCAGCCATCTAGCAAGTAGTCATCTATACACTCAAGCAGATGGGGTTCAGGACATCCAAATCAGCACTTTACCAGCCACATTCAACCTACAAACCCATGTTCAACCTCCAAAGAGATTGCAGGCATCCTGTCTCCATTCCTCCACTTCACTGACTTGTCCTTTCAGATGCTGTAGTGGGGCATTCCCCAATACTGCTGCCAGCGAGTTCAGGAGAGAGAATACCAGCATGGTCTTAACACTGTTCTTGGATACTCCTTCCACTAGTGCTAGATCAGCTCTACATTTTTAAAGGAAAATGGAGAGCTTCTGCCATCTGAAAAGTTGAGCCAACATTGTTCATAAACACAAGATGCGTAGCCTGAAATGAATGGCAGGTAGAAGATGTTATTCAGCTGTTTTCTTTGCCCTTTTATTTAGCTAGTTGATGTTAAAGGTAAATACTAATTTAATAGACTTCTTTTCGTTGGGTGACAATTTATTATACATTTTCCTTATATTTTTTATGTTTTTTTGAGAATGACGGTAAGTGCTCTAAGCTATGCAGAGGCAGGAGGGTACATGCCAGCATTTTTCTTTACAAAGCAATACCAGTAATTAAAAAATTGCAATTACTTCAGTTCTTTTTTCTGTTATATACTTAAGAGTTCTGGCTCCTTTCACTGTAGCAGACCTGTGGAGGCATCATCAGTTGGCATCAGTTGTTGTTAAGCTGATTTTCAGCTGTAAGACACTGAAGTTAATAAAAGCGGAAACATGCCTTAATGGCATACAGTGGCAGGCTGGTCTCCTGTACTTCAGAAGACAAAAATGTTTTTCACCCAGTATTCATCAGCTGTCCTGGTGCAACTCAACCAATAATTACTAAAGCAAAGCAAGCTGCTGTTCACCAGTTGGCTTTACTAACAAACTATCTGCATTCTCCTGTCCCACCCCAATGCAGAATAAAACATGTTTGCCTTAGAAAGCCTTCTTAGTTAGCCAACATGTTTTATTTTCATGGTGTACATTGTCAGATAAAACAAGTGCCTCGGTAACTCATTCATTTTTGAAGTCCATCTGTCTATAATCGGAGATCCAAAAATCCAAGAACAACAGTTGACTCAACTTTACTTGAAATGCCATTCACAAGATCACTCCTTGAAAAAAAAAGATGCTAAAAAGCATACTGGTTCAGAGAGATGGGATTTTCAAAATAATTTAGGCACATTAGGTCCCTTTGCGGGATTTTATGCTCTTACTAGTCTACTTGCATCAGGATGTCCTTAATTACATTTGAAAATTGAGCTTTACATCTTTCAAACTTTCAAGATGCCATTCTTCCCCCTCTGATATTTATATCTGTATTACAAAACAGAAACTGATTTTCCTACTTTTTGACTACCTTTCTGGTACCTGATAGCTAAAATGGAACACCCCACCCCCCCCCAAAAAAAAAAAAGCCCAAGTCAGAAGCTTGTTTTTATGGAACATACATTGAAAGTAATACAGGGAAGAGATAAGTATCAGCTGTTCTCTTGATGATGAAGACTGAAACTAATACTGAGACTTGGTGCAGTGTAATCCATTCTGATACACAATGTCTATGTATGACCTTATGATTGCCTGAGTATTAGGTATAAAAGATAAAGATTTTGGAAAGAAATTCCTTTTCTGTTCCCTTCAACTTTTCAATGTAACTTGAGAAAAAGCTTCAACCATTTAAAAATTGAGAGGATCTTTTATTTTTTTTTATTTTACCCGTGTAAACTTTTGAAGTTTTGCAAACTACTGCAGGCATTTCATGTGTTTAGACTCACTGTGGATAGTTATTTCAAATTTACTTTAAATGTTTTAATAAAATAATAAATGTTTTAAGAGAAAAAACATATTTCACTGCTATAATATGCATGTACTTTTTATCAGTATGTTTATTAAGCAGTGCCATTTGGGTTTAAAGGTATTTGGGAGTTCTTCAAGTCATTGTCTATAGTGTTTTGTGGGTTGCTGCTTGTTGGGGTCACTGGAGACATAGGGGAGCTCCTCAGGCTGTGTGAAGCTGATGGGTTAACCAGCTTAGTCTTTGAAATTTCTCTATACATAGCAGTTGTAAAACAAGCTTTTGTTGACTATTTGGGTTAAAATAACACAAAGAGGTACACACATAGCAAAGGCTGGTAGTATCAATGGCAGTGATCAGTATATACACTTTAACAGATGAGAGTTGGAATACACAGGCTGAACATCTGGGGACATATGTCTGGGCATCACCTTCTCTTGCAGGAATGGGAAAATTTAATGTCTCTGGACTTTAGCTACAAAATGAGAGGAAATATTAAGTATACACTCTAAGGAAACATCCATTTTCAGAGAAAATATTTTTAAGAGTTCATTTCCAGAGAGCAATAGGTACCTTTGATTATGTTTTATGGTCTTGAATGTTCTATGCACTTGACTAGGTTAATTTAAAAAACATGTAGGACACAAGTGCAGAGCCTGAGTGTTGGAAGGGGAGCTGCCCTGTGTGCAGCTGTTTACTATAAACTGAATACATTCAGTGTGTATGTACAAGCTGGCAAATCACTCATGTTGCAGAGAAATGAACTGTGATGGAAAATGCAATAGATATTTAATTATTTCAGAAAAAACCCCACATTATGAATATGCTTCTGCCTGATGTTAGAACATCTGGATTTAGTTTCTAGCTCTACTAAGATTATTTTCAATTTCATATCCTGTGTTTTAATGTCACAAAACAAATAGAACAACGAGCTGACTTTGTATCTTGACCTTTAGGCTGTTTATATTTCTGGTGGGGTTTGGTGGGTTTTTTTGGTTTACAAGACTAAGACTAAGTAATTTAAAGTCCAGTCACCTGTGGTATTGTGCTAAGAGATTAACACTTATTAATTTGAGTCCTACTGTCCCAGATAGTTGTAACCAGGACTAACTTTCTTCTTCCTTGTCTCTCTCTGCATCCCTGCATGCGGCCGTTGCTGTAGAAGTCGTCCAAGTCATGTCATGTCAAATAATACATGGTCTTCAGAGCTCACTGGGGGAGAGAAAAGTCTGGGAACAATGTGAACAGGCACAGCCAGGCACTTCCACTAATTGTTGATGTGGACGATGGAATACAAAAGCAGAAGGAGGGAGGGGGGAATGGAAATGTGTCTTGATGTGGAAACGACTGCATAAAAACAAATATGCCTGGGCTTGCTCATTGGGAATGTACACGTTGCACAGGAGAACTCCCACAACAGGAACCCTCTGCTCTAGTCTGCCCCTGCCAGATAATTTTATAAGGTTTCTCTTTTTATTATTTATTTACATCTAGAGGCTTTCTTGGCTAATTGTGAGATGTGGACTCCAGCAACCATGAACTGTAACAGGTAGTGGCAATTTACTACCGAGCTAGCTTGAAATTCTCCGTTAATTTTTGGTTCTAGTTATTTGGTATTGCCTGAATATTGGGAACAGTAATTTTAAATGAATTAATTATAAATGTAAAATGCTAGTGGTATTTCAAAATATATTCTGCTGAAGTGGTTTTAAATATCGAGGAGCTAAGCCAAAGCAAGCTGAAGTTCTTTGCAGATCAATTATATAGAATAAATAAACCAGAATAAAATGACATATTTTGAGTTTTTAATTAGTAATGAATTAACAGAATTTCCTCTCAAGAACTGCTGTGATGAAATATCTACATTGTATTTTGCTTAACTCTGAAAAAAGCCAGATAAAGACAGTATTGAAGGGATGATTATTTGGTAGGATGAGCCTGAAAATGGAACATTTATCCTATAGGATACAAGTTATATGAAATTATGAGCAATTGAAAATTAAGTTAGTAAAGTTAGTGAGATTCATAAAGTAAAATTAGTGGATTTATACTTTATTACACAGTGGAACTTCAGCTACACAGGGAAGCTACCAGCCCATGCCAGGATTCATCATCCCCTGGAGATGAAAAGACTTTTTACATCAAGGAAGCAGAAAGCATAAGTGATACACAGAGCACTTGCATGTTCATCTGTGCCTGAAAAATCATCATACTTATGCTGAAAAATAAATATTTCTGCAGTGAAGTGCAATAGCTGCAATTAGTAATCAGCACAATGCAGCACAATTGGTAAAAATCCAAATACATAGTTTATCTATTTACTGAATGAATAACAAATGTCTAATTGAACTGAGAACTATTATGGAGGGAAGAGGAAAAGAAATAGCCAGCAGAAACACCAATTTGTTGATTATATAATGGACTAATATCATTAGTAACTTGATTATGTCAATGCAATTGCTTTTTCTCTGTGACAGATACTTGTTCCTACTAGGGATGATTGGTCTTGAAAAGCAGTCTGATTATGCCAGAGTGTGTTTTAAATGGAAAATGATAATAGAGTTAAGGAAGATGGAAAACTATTTGCCAGTAGAATTATGATGGCTAATAACATTGCAGAAAAGTGAGAATGCAGAAAGATGGAATGGTTTATCCAAGGAGTTAGATTTTTCCCTTTTTAGTTAAAATTATGTAGATTCAGTGCTGTGAAAGTTATCCTGAGGACAACCCCAAAGGCTGATTGTGACTCAGAGCGCAAATCAAGTTCATCATATAAAATTCCTTCTAACAGTCCATTATGGCACTTCTATCTTGACATGCAGGATTGCCCTTCCAGCAATTACCTCTGCAGATATTTATCATTATAGTGTGGAAATCTAACTTCCTGGCACTGGGCTTCATTTCCCAGGGATCTCCTAAACATCTTTGTTAACTGGGACTGATTTTGAGCATGTTGCCAAAAGATCTGTTTGTCGGTCTTCTTCCCAGCCTTTCAAGTTTCACATCAGATCTCTATTATGTGCTCCTATTTTTGTAATCCTTTGACTTCTGAAAGCTACTGTAACCTCTGCACAAATAGTATTCTCAGCAGTTTTCCATGTGAGAAAAGCACTAGCTGCTATCTCTAGATACAGTTTCTAAACCCCACCACAATCACAAAATACAAAGACCACAAAAATGACAGAATTCCATGTTGTGCCTTTATGGAAAGGATTTTTAGATTTGTTTACATTCCTGAGATGTGGACAAACTTCAGGAATGAATATCAGGTTTTTCAGAAATTTTGATGACTTTGTCTGCCCTTGGGATACTTCATGCTAATGGGAGCCACAAGGCTCCTGCTGTTTCGTGGAGGATACCCACAATTAACCTTTTAGCGGATTTAAAGTATATTTTTTTGGCTTAAGTGATCTGTTCAGTGCAGAGCAGGGAGCAGATGAACCTACTAGGAGGAGATATCCATCTGTATGAGCTCACCAGAAGATATATCGGGTGTGATTCTGGTGTTACTTGCCTTAGTGGGAATATTTTCCCTGTCCTCACTGAAACTGAGAACATCAGTGGAGCTGGAGGCACTGTTTCTGCACCAGATGAGAATGTTAAGATTTCATTATTGTTCTTGGCAGGTTAGAGGGATGGGAGAAAGAACCACCTAAAACTTATTGAGTAGCATAAATGAGCAAAGCATGGTGTACTGGTAAATACCTCATCAATGGATGTCAAAATATCAATTTTTTTTTTTCAATTTTGCAATGATTCAATTTGACAAATGTGTACATTTCTTCTGGATATTTTGCTGAGAGCTTTCTCCTTGCAGACAACTTTTGCAGCACTGCTTACCACAAATCTTACCACATTTAACAGGGCCGTGCAAAGTGCCTGATACAAAAGGTCTTTGATGGAGATGGGAGAGTGAAGCCAGAGTAGAGTGGCAATATATGGCTATGATTCACCCTCTTTGCAATTCTGATTGTGTTACAAATGTAATTCTGTAGCTGTGGTTACTTCCAGAGGTTTAAATGGGAAGGCAGGTAAAAGGTTGAACTCCCTGTGAGCCAGAAAACCTAAAATATCTCTGTGGGTATTGGCAAGGTGCCTAGACCAGAATAAATGCGTTCAGCCTTTCTCTTTCACATCCCCCTTGTAAAGACAAAATACAAAAAGGCCAAACAGAATTCTGACAGGCTGTATTTTGTTTAAATAGAGGCCTGGTAACTATATGAGATCAAGAGACAGTTATAAGGCTAAACTGTGTACTTTATATGGATTTATCTCAGTCATTTAAATAAAGTGTGCCTTTGTGCACAGGCTGAGTATTTGTAAATTCAAACTGGTTTATGTATGTTTGCATAATATATGGGGTTTTTTATGTGTAGTATACAGTTGGCTAGATATTTTATGTTGGAATCATCGTGGTGTTTTAGTTAATGTTGTTTTCAGAATTTATCATGATTTATTTAATAGTAAAAAACCTTCTTTTTTCTGTCCCAGTTTGCACACAAGGCCAGTTCTGAGGAAAGCTTGACTTTTCCAAGAAGTTTCCAGAAGTTCTAAGAAAGGTTCATTTCCATCTAGTAATTAATAAAAAATAGGCCTTAAGAATATCCTTTCCTTTCCTTTCTAGGATATTCTGCTGTATCAGACTGTTCAGGACTGCTGCCCATGAGTTTCACTGTGTGTCATTTTACAGAACTGCTCAGAAAAGGGTCTGTGACACCAATAGAGGGACAGGACTTTCCTGCAATGGCTGGAGCTGGAGTTCTTTGTTTGGCACATTGATTGGGCTGCACAGGAGGTTATAACTTTGGGAAGGAGGTTTAATTATGTATTCTGGCAATGGCCTTAACATTTTCTTGCTCTTGACTTTTTACTGTTGGAAAATTACACGGAAAGCAACTGTGACTGGTGCAATATATTTGTATATTTTATGTGTAACTTCAATGCAGAGCGAGTATTAATGTTCATCTTGGTTAAGACTTTTCCAAGTATATGTATTCATTAAGCTGACCATGGAAATTCATTCAAATATAAACTCAGCTGTTGCTGATAATTCATTAACAGATTTTTTAAACTAACTTTTGTCCAAAGCTTTAGTTTCTGAATCAGGTCATGAACGTCTCATTTCCTCACCAGTCCAAAAATACACAGTCAATTTGGACTTAAAAGCCAAGTCTAGCCAGACTATGAGCAACAATACAACCTCCTAACCACAAGCTTGCTTTATCTTGGATCCAGCTGTGGTTCTCCTTCCACGTGTCAGGGCTGTAGAGGAAGAGGATATCCTTGAAGTAAAAAACACGGCAGTTTCGCCCCTAATACCCTGATGGCTTGATGGCTTTGTTCTTGATCTTGAAAGAAGCTTGTAGCCCAAACCAAGAGCTTGCTCCACTGATCTTCTGGCAATTAGTTTTTTGGGTGTGTACAGAGTATGTGGAGTAAACTCTGGAACTGATACAAACCTTCTCATATGTAAAGCTCTGAAGTTATGTTTTGCCATATATGACTGACACAGATAGATCTGGGACAGAGATCACTAGGTATTTCACTGGTGCTTAGCAGTACTAGGAAAATTTATACATATATTTAATTTATCCTCTCTAGATCGTAGCTCTTATCACGCAAGTGTACCCTCTAATGTCAGCCATGAGTGCATTCAAGTTTTCACTTACACCTTAAACACAGGGATACCTGCCGTATTTGAACTTGCCAAATAAGTGGACTCTTGGAGTATATGCAGGATTTTACTGATAGGGTATTTGATCCAAGTATTGGTTTTAAAACTTTCCTCAAAAGAAAGCCTGGTGAGAGAGCCAACATAGCATAATAACCCTAATGCACTGCCCTCCTCCATAGAACTGTGGAATAATGGAATTGTCTAGGTTGGAAGGGACCCTTCAGATCATCTAGTCCAACCATCAACCTAACTCTGATAAAACATCATCACGGAACTCTTTCCTTCTGCAAATTTCACAATGTTTAGGAGAAATGGTTGAGTTAATAATACCAATCTTGTCCTGAAAATATAATTATTTCTGATTTAAAGTTTAAGAAGTTACTTGCCCAAGTCTAAAGCAAGCTGTAAAACAGAGCTCAATGGCTCCTGGGTCTTACTTGTAAGCTAAAAACCCCATCATGCTTAAAAACAGACTTGTTGGTAATTCGGCACTGACAGATGTCTTGGCCCACTCTACTCCTGATTCTGCACCGACTCTGTATGGAGCTTTTCATACATAAGATCAAGAATAATGAGGTTCCCTTTGGCCTCAGGAGTTTACCTGGGATGAGTTCTGTTGCCAGACTCCTGTGTCAATAGATTTACTGCCTTGAGTTGTGGATGAAGTTACTTTGTCCCAGTTGAGGCAGAATCAGATAGTGCTGTGAGCTTATGGCTCTCCATAAAACATCCCTCTCTGCCATTCATTGCTGTTATTTCATTGATGGAAATAAGCCAATGTTAAATAAGGGGTGGGAAAGTATAGTCTTGCCGTAAACTGAGTGCAGCTGCTCTTTTGTTACTAGAGTTTTATGCAAGAGCAAGCAGTGTTTTGGCATGCTCTTGGCTCCATAAAAGCACTGCTGAGGGAGCAACGGAAGTTACTCCCACTATTTTAAAAGACAGGTCACCAGACTCCCAAAGTTCCAGCAGCTGATGCCTCTGGAAAGCCGGCTGTTCCCTAAGCCCTGGGGAGAGCTGAGGAAGAGCATATGCTATGAAGGATACCCTCACCGTGGGAACTATGGTTTGAACCTGGAAGAGAGTGACAAATCAGTTCAGCATTCTCCCAGTGAGGGTCTGGTTTTTCTGTCATAAAAGTAGTCTGTCAGGTGGCTGAGACAGGTGAAAGTAGGGCCCATGGTGGTGGGTGGTCAAATGCTTGAAATACCAATGCTGTATATCTCTCTGTTCCCTTTCTCAAGAAGCTTTCCTTCTTTTTCCTTTCCTTTCCTTTCCTTTCCTTTCCTTT
>BJBW01001090.1:101217-112756 GCA_004320125.1 Scolopax mira
TCCTCCCCTCCCCTCCCCTCCCCTCCCCTCCCCTCCCCTTCCCTTCCCTTCCCTTCCCTTCCCTTCCCTTCCCTTCCCTTCCCTTCCCTTCCCCTTGTTGGTTAGTTTACATAGGTAGGATTATCTGGTTTGCCTTTTGGAGTCATTGCACAGCTCTTCCTCAAATCTTGGGGCATTTGAAACTTTTGTATAAGCAGATGATATATTTTTATGAGTAGTATCCCATGGTTGTCAGGTATATATGTATGTGGATGTGCCTGCATACACTCATATTTCCATGTGTATTTTTGCATATAAGCCTTGCAACACATTTGATGTGAGGTTTTAAAGAAGGAACAGAAGCATGGCAGTAGGGAGCAAGGACTTCTTATGCCAACCTTAGTATGTTTTGATGCAGGTTTAGCAAATGAATATTGTTGGTGTACTCTGAACACAGAAAAGATTGCTCTCTGACATATTGTGGACCACTCTCTTTTCAAATTTGGAAAACAGTTCAGAATCAACCTTTCGAATCATCCTATATTTTTATGCTGACCCTCACATTATACATAGCACGGCTCTTTTCCAGATGTCCTCAGCCATTCCTGATCTTCCAGTCATTAGACACCTAAACTGTTTCTGTTCTGCTGATCTGTCAACTATTGGTCTCCACAATTGGAGCAGAACTTCTTGATCCTAAAAAAAATTCCTAAAAATAATTATTATTTCTTTCCTTTCTTGGTCTAGAAGATGCATAAAGCAAGAAGAAGCCTTCTTTAACCTGCTATTTTTTTTCT
Source organism: Scolopax mira (assembly GCA_004320125.1). Taxonomy (NCBI): domain Eukaryota; kingdom Metazoa; phylum Chordata; class Aves; order Charadriiformes; family Scolopacidae; genus Scolopax; species Scolopax mira. The sequence continues at coordinate 101,994 of BJBW01001090.1, forward strand.
ATTTCCTGCTCCTGTAGGTAGCCCCATTGTATCCTCCCAATAATAAACTCCATCAGTCTGAAAAGAAGTGATGTTTCTTGTTCTCGTAACAGCTTTCATCCAGAATTTCACTCTTTTTCCTTTCTAATTTCCAACCTAAATGTATTCACAATCGGTTTCCATTTTCTAATTGCATCCATAAAGTGGCCTTTGCCCTTGGTGGTGTTTATCCACCTTACATAACTTTGGAGAAGGATCACATACACTCTCAGCTGTCAACTGTGAAGCGTAGTGAGCCAAGCTCTCTTGGTCACGTCCCGCAAGAGACTCTGTGTTCCCCTCATAGGCAAAATAGTCTTTTGGTGCACCTGTTCCCAACTGAATTAACCTTTCCTGAGCACAGATGACCAGAACTGTACACATTATTCCAGATAAGTGTTCACAGTGCTAGTATATATATATGGTATAAAAGCTTTTTACCTGCTCTGAAGGCTTCCTGATGCGTGCTTTAATTACACGTGCTTTATTCATAGAAGCATTACAATAATAGCTCCCAGTTAACCTGTCAAGACAGGTACACATTGGATCACCTCTATCTACCTATTGAATGCTTGTTTTAGACAAAATTATAGTCTGTAAGTACATAATTCAAGGATTAAACTAAACTCACTAAATTAAATTTATTGAGATAACCTGATTTCTAATTCTCCGCTCATTGATATTATTCAGTCCTTCCTGTGAGATATCAGTTCTGTTAGGAAGTGAGTCCAGTAGCTTTGGTATCTTCACCAAGGTGTCTGGTTTAGCTTACACACATTGAGGTTGTTTACCTAGGTTTCAGTTAGCTGTTTCATGGAAAGATTATTGCTTCTTTTTGCACTTGGGACTTGAAATTCCTAGTTGTCCTCTATGCTGCCCAGGATGCCAGCAAGAGAGAGCACAAGAGACTCCTCCTTACTCTCAACTCTCATAGATGGCACTTGAGTGGCCCAATGTGTCAAAGAAAAACAGCAAGAGGATTTGCAGGGGGTAACAGAGGATTCACAGTGTACAAATTAAATCTTGGAAGAATTTACTAAGAAATTGAGGTCTGTCCCACAGCTGCCTGGCTTGTCAATAGGCCTGAGTTGGACAGTCTCACAGAGATGGCACAAGACAGACCTGTGTTACGACATGAGACCCTACCAGATTTCATGGTATTTGTGACACTGATAGGTCTTTTTGATTAAATAAATTTTTTTTATTTGGAAAAAAAAAACTTTTTCTAACTTCACTTTTTTGAATCCTCATTTTAGCTAAAAAAACTAGCTTGAAAAAATGCACATCTGAGGGGAACATCTGCCAAAGTTTGTCAAATTATAGCCCACTATAACAGGGGCTGTGTTTGCTAAGTATTTGTGTTGTGTTTGCTATAGGCTGTATAGCCTATAAATCTCTTGTTGTAGAACTATAAGTGAAAATAGATCCGTTTAATGCTGGAAGACAAACTAATTATCTGACCAAACTCTTAAGACAGAATTAAATATTTCTTGTTAGGGCTAGGTCTGTCATCCTTGCAGCAGCAGTAGCTGTCTAGAACTTTAGACGTACAGTAGAGAGAGTACAGATTAGGGTGAGCGGATGGGGTAGATTTTTGGTGGTTTGACTAAACCAACATGACCTTTGGCACTAAGCTTACACTTTGGTCTTCCTCTGGTTAGGGTAACCTGCTTTTCACACTTCTTTTACTGGCGGGGTATGTAGTTCTTGAGAGAAGCTGAATTCATTTGAAGTTGAAGTTGCTCAGATTCTTCTTCAGGGTCTTCTCCAGATGGCTTGAAAGGCTGATAACACTTGGAATAATTTTTAAAGCTTTTATTCCTTTTTCTTTCTGCTATATTTAATAAACCTTTCTTATTTCCTTTTTTATTTTTTTTAATTTTTATTTTTCTATCTGTTTTCTCTGGTGTGCCTGCAGAGTGTCTCCTTTTTTTCAGTGGTGATATTCAAGGGAAATAAAAGGTTAATACAAGATCTGGGCAAATAATAAGTCCTTTCCAGCAGTGCTACCAGTTGAATTGGCTTTCAGCTGCATTGTGTGCTGAAAATTGATGACCTACAATTGGCTAAAGCTGACAGTGGGGCTGGAGCAGCTGGGGTACAGCAGGGCGTCAGAAAGTTGCAGAAACAACTGGTTTCATTAAAGCTGAAAAAGAATGTTGTTTTCCCTCCTTGTGTAAGTAGGTGCTCTGAAGGTTTGCTTGTGCTGTTAGTTACCTGCTGAGGAGGACAAGATTTCAAGAGCAAAGCTGTTTGCATGTATGTAAACTAAATGTTTAAGTAATTTGTTTGGTAATGCTTATGCTTTAGTAAGGATTTTTTTTTTCTTTTCCTATGGATTTAGTGCTACTGGAAATGTTGCTGGATTGAGTCCTGTAGTAGACCATGTATCCAAAGGGCAGGTACTACCTAACCCCTGGCCTGGCATTGCCTTTGCTCATCTGCCAGTCTGGATCCCTGTGAGAGGATGCTGGTATCCGTTTTGGTGTCCGTTCACCCAGCCACTGTCCTCTGGAGGTCTGAGAAGTCAGCTTTGCTGACAGCTGTGATAGTTTTATGTTGCAGACTGTGGACCATTTAAATTCAACCAAAACCAGATTCATCTTGTGGCAGTGAAGCTGATTGATGAGGGCACTCTCTGGGAGAGCTGCGTGATATTTGCTGTGCCAAGGGAACTAGTGATTCTGGAGAGGAACCAGCTGCTGCTCTCTCCACTACTACTCCTACCAGCTCCTCTTTCTGCTCTGCTGCAATTAGGACCAATGTAGCTCCTCTAGAGAGGATCTTCTTCTGGGCAAATGTATTTTTATACTATTACCTAGAGCCTTTTCATCTATGCTAGCGATGTTACTGTTGCTCCCCTGGGGCTGCAGCACATACCCTGGAATGCGGCAATGTGTTGCCATAACTGCTGAGCACTTCGTTGTTTCCTTAATCCGTGCTGACTCTACTGTTTCTGGGTATTATCAGAAAAGTGCTCACCTCGGTAGTAATTGCCTGTGGTCCACTAGACTTCATGTTCTTGCCTGCGTCATCACATGAAGTGGCGTTAGAACTGTCTAGATCTTCCCTCCGCATAGAGGAGAAAACAAAGAGGAAGGAAGAGCGTAAGGGGCTCTTCTTATCAACGAAAAAGAGGATTTGTTTTCACAGACTAAGCTGCTAAAGCTGAATGACATAAAGAAAGAGATAAGAGAGCCACTAAGTCTTTGAGGAGGGTTGTGGGGACAAACTATGATCTCCAAGGAGAATACAAAAGACAAAACAAAGCAAAACCAATGCAATTATGGAAAGAAAAAATAAGCTCCTCCATGAGGAAGCTTAGCAGAGAAAATGGGCAGCAGGCAGCAAAGCTATGCTGTCTACATCATGGAACCAAGGCCAATAGAGGCCGGAGAAGACCATCCTCCAAGTAACAGAGATAAAATCCATAAGCAACAGAAGATAAATTTAAAAGTGTAAGGGGCTTAATTTTCCTTACCTTCTTCCAAAATAATTTATTATAGCTGCACTGCTTGGAAGAGTTACTGCATCAGGATATGTTGCTCCTGTATACTGGAGCTCCTCTGGCTTTCATTCATTGGTAAACAATAAGATGAAAAATATCTTCTACTTAAGTTGTAGTTATTTCCTGAAAGTGAAAGAAGTATATGAAATACCATAAAAAGATACCCAAGAGAATGTCTTTCTCAAAGAAAGGTTCTGAAGGACCAATAGATGGGTTTCACTATTTAGCTAAGAAGTCTGAATCACCCCACAAAACATTAAAAGCAAGAAAATTTTGCAGTGTGGTGAGATTTGGTGAACAGGCTGCAATAAAAGTGGCAGGAAATCTTACCTTTGCTCTTGCTGAAGTGCCCAGTGGGTTACCTATAGAAAGAGAAGCTCCCAGTAAAAGTTGTGATGAGATTCCTGACAAACCTGAAAACTTCATGAGAGTCAAACACGATGTCCTGAGTATTATCCAGGTCTTTGATGTAGTTATGAGTGGGATGTGGTAAAAAATACTGGTGGAAAAGGCAAGACCAGATTGCTTTAGGCATTCACTAGGCTTTCTGATAATAAACCTTTTTACCTGGTTTCTTAACTTTCCCTAGTGGTAGTGGAGATCTGAAACAGCACAGCCATACAGAGCCTTGTGTATTTTGGTATTTCCCCCAAATTAAGCTTCTTTTAGTGAACTGAAATTTTAGCATTTTAGAGAAATAGAAGTGCCACTGATTCCTGGCATGATCTACCCTTGCTTCTTGCCACGGGTTTTGCTATATTTGCCATCTGACTGTCTTGTGTGCTGGACAACACAAAGCAGGGCTGCTTCAAAACAGAACAGTCCACTTGTTATTAGTAGCTTGTTTGTTTGTCCTCAGGCCTATTTATAAAAGCAGCCCCAGGCAGGGAATCCTGCCAGCAGCCCAACCACTTAACAATTACAGATCTTTTCTTGGAGCAGTGTGTTCAAACCTATGCAAAAATTCAGCAGTACACCATAGCCCCTGTTCACATGTGTATGCAAGTAGCCATTTTTGTGTGTGACACCTTTAATATTTTATATTTTATTTTTAAATAAAACCACAGTCTCTAAAAGTTAATGTATACTCTGGTGGGGAAGTTGGGCTAGATGATCTCCAATCCCTACAATACCTTCCAACCCTACAATTCTGTGATTCTGTCTGTAATGCCTATAGAATTACAAAATTTAACTTTCAAGTTCAGAAAGAGCATTACAAACTCTTGAAATACAACCAAGCTAGTTAACAAACACACATTCTCCAAGCAGAGATGTTCTGGTTCATGATCAGCAGGGATCACTGCCAGTTTAGTGAAACCAGGCCCATTAAGATATGCAGAACTCAAAAGGAAGTCAAAATGGTCAAATAAATATTAATCAAAAGCTATACATAGGCTGCAAACTCAGCCAAGGAATTCAAGGGACTGGTACTCACAAAGGGCCAGGCTTCTAACCCCCTCCCATTAGGTTTAGGCAAAGAATAAAAGGAGACCCCTCTTTGAGGGAGATCTATCTTATTTTGAAAGGATGCAGTAATATCTGTTTTTATTGGTGGTACAATGTTTCAGTTCCTGAGTGTGATAGATGGTTGATTGCTTTTGCATCGTTAGTGTTTCCATGCAGATAAGATGCAGTTTTTAATTAGTGGATGTAGAAATACAGGGACCAAATGATGGTCCCTGTGGCATCAAATATGCTAGGAGTAGAAGGAGGCTTAAACTGGATATGGCTTTTCATTTTGTTCAGACTGCTGTAACAGCATAGCAAGAGGATTTTGTGAGAATATCATGTTAAAGGATTGATATGAAAGAAGTCTAGTAAATCTTTAAAAAGGTGTGAATGTTCAAATGAGACTTTGAGGGGTGTCCTCTCCAATGGAGATTGTGAACTGCACAAGGCTGGATCACTTCTTGGTATGAAGTACAGAAGTTCTGAACCAGAACCTCTCTGCCTGGAGAACGTGCATTTGTTAACCAGCTTGGTTGTATTTCAAGGGTTTGAAATGTCCTTTCAGAACTTGAAATACGGGTCTGCGTTTGCTGGGTGTGACACAAGGTTTTGACAATTTTGCATTTGATTTATAACTTAAGCATTAAGGAACACCTAGAGTTTGGGACTTAACCTCAAATCACTATGAAACTTGTTAGATATTGTTTAGATATTTGGCTTTTAAAAGCTGTTATTTTATTATTATCTTACTTTATTCTTTCTTGGAGGGAAAACAAAGCAAACCTGCCTGGTTACTGCCATGGAAAGGTGTGGCAGGGACAATCTATCCCTCAACTAACTTAGTCTGTGATTATATAAATACGTTCTTGAAACCTTTAATCCCTCCATTGATGTCTGAAGATTGAGGCAAACCCTGAAGTAGCTCAACTGCTGTGCACAAGGAAAGAGTTGGAAACTCAGAAACTTTGTCTCCTTTTCTCGTTGACACATATTTCTGGAAAACATGCTTCCTTAAAGGTATGATGAGGCAGAGTTGCTGCATCTCAAGCACGTAGAGCAAATCTGAGGGATGTGGCACATGGCTGGAGGATGCCCACAGCATCATCTGCTTTTCCTCACACACAGCAGCCTGGTTACGGGAATGAGATGGATCGTGTTTCAGGATACATACTCTAGTCCTGTTTGCAGGGTTAATGACAAAAGACTAAAGATGTCAAATTTTGGATGCCATGGTTGAAAAACAAAGACATTAAGTATTAAAAGTGTGTATACCTTTTGAACTAGGAGGTGAGAGAGTTGGAAGGAGCCCTGTAGAATTTGTATATGCTTTTTTCTTAGCATTTGTTTTCTTTGTCACGTGCAGGCTAATATGTAATACTGGATTATGGAGCAGACGTAGATTTTAACTTTAAACTCTTAAGTTCTGCAAAGTTAATGATTTATTGTTTCTTTTATCTTTTTTCTTTTACTGTTTTCCTTTTTCTTCATCTTCATTACAGCTTGAAAATGGGGAGCTGAGCAGAAATGTAATTCTCAGTTTCAGTTCCTTCTTTTCGCTCAGAGCCTGTGTTGGATTGCCCCGATCTCCCTTCCCTACAGATTATTCAGCCACTGTTCTTTATGTAAAGGGTTAAGATCTGATGATGTTGAAACCAGTCTCCTGTTTACAATCATTGCAGACCTGTAGTATGGAAATTTCCATCTGCCGCAAGATAAAAAAAAAAAAAATCCCCGCTGATTTTGTGAACATTTAGACCCAAATAAAGAAATAGCGGCTGAATCAAACATATTAATTCTGATTAGCACACACAGAGTGTCAGCCAAAGAGGTCTAAGCTAATAGCCCCCCATCCTCTGAAGAAATTAGGTTACTCTGCTATTGCAGCCCACAAAAGTTTTTCAGTATGAGCACAGGAACCACAGTTTCACTTGCAGAGATACCTAAACTGCTCAACTCAGGTAATCTTTGTATTGAAGTCTTTTAAAGTGCAGTGCTTCCTTCTTTAGAGAGATATGATCAAGGTAAAAAATTACTGACTCTGTATTTATTGCTAGCATTGGGTTAACTTTTCTTGTTATTTAGCCATTTCATCTGTTCGGGCAATGACAATACAAGGATGTCAATACTTTTGGGGACTAATGTTCATAATGCAAGATGGCTGTGATAGATTTAAGTCTATGATTTGATTATTTTGGGAAATAAAAAAAAAATCTGTGGATTCTACAGGCCTTTTGAAGAAATTAGACAGTTTGCTTAACTTCTCTAAAAGCAAAAGCAGTGCTGTCTCTCTTTCACATCCTGTGTTTTATACGTTTCCAGGCTTACAAGGGGTGTAATTTCACGTAAAAGTTGTGTTGGATTTTCCGTATCAGTTCTGAGCATGCAATAATACAACACCTATCTCCCTGTAACCACAGCTGCCTCTCCTGCTCCTACCACAGCCCAACGGTGTCATAGTCACTTCATGTTTGCACTCTGCACAGAAGAGTACACTGCATGTATTTAAAACACTGAAAACTTTAAAACTCGCGTCGAAGAGTCTGATATCTTCTGTTAACCCCGTAATTTAAATTATTATTGCTGTGTTAAGTTCCTGACAGTAGCAGATTACAAAAAGAGAACTTTGTGACAGAATGCACAGTTGTGGTTTTGGGAAGAGGTTCTTTCCTAAGTTGATGCTTTTCAGTTGTGTACATGTTAAGGGTTCTCACTGAGCCAGTCTGAGAAAGAGCATTTGATGTTTGTGAAATTCTATTGCTGGTGTGTGCGTTGCTGAGAGGAAGGAATCGACCCATCTCTTTCTTGTGGGCTGTGGGCTTAGTGCTTGCCTGAGCACCCTCGTGTGCTGGCTAATGAGCTCAGCCATCTCAGCATCTTCAGCCTGCTCTAAGTGACTGCATTTTTTCATGAGAGCAAAATTGAGGGTGTTCCACTTCCTCCTATTTTGCTTTTAAGACAAGTTATAATTAATCTTCTCTTGCCTTTGTAAACCCCAACCCAAAGTCCTGAATAAGCAATAATAATCAAGGTTAATAATTGAACTATCACTATAGTGATTTATGATTTCAGAGGCCTTTGCTAACATTACACAGTTAACTTTCACAACAGAAAGTGGCTGGGTCTCTCTCCGTTGCTGTGATGGTTACACAGAGAGGTGTTGGCCTGGTGTGTGCTGGTGCAGGACACGCTGGAACAGTCAAGGAAGGAATGAGGAAACACTGTAAGATCAGGATCAGAATTTGTTTTTAATCTGACTGCCTTTGAGCTGCCAATCTCCATGTGAAACATTATTGCTTTTATGCTGTTTTTTCAGTCATAGACCCTGGTAGTGTCCTTGCGGTTAAGGCAGGTAGGTGTTAAAAAGCATGGATGTGCAGAGTTCCCAACCTCAGCACTCACCTGGGTCTCACAGGAACATCCCTGATCTCAGGGTGCTTTTCTAAAGGATGCTCTACAAGCTACTGTGTGTCAGGATAACACCCTCGGACCATTATTGAAGATGGAGCGTGGTTTCTCCAGCTTTACCAGAGGTGGGGAAAGGTAGTGAAATGGAAGGTGTCTGTATCTCTTTATCTCTTCCTCTCCTCTCATTTTGGGGGGGGGGGGGGGAGAGGGGGGGGGCAGGGAAGGGCCATGTGTTGGTTTCGGCTGAAACCACGACACCAGGTTGCCTAGGGCTTCTTTGAGCCTCACCTTGAATGTCTCCAGGGAAGGGGCCNNGGGGGGGGGAAGGGTCATCTGTTGGTCCGGTTGCAGTGATTTCAGCTGAAACCATGACAGATGGCTTCTGTGCTCCTTGCTGTTCCTAAAGACATGGCTTGAAAGAACTGAAAAATCTGTTTTATAGCTTTTTTTTTCCCAGGCAGTTCCATTGTTTTTGCTTGCATACCCAGTCTTCCTAATTTGTATAGAAAGAAAAATCTACAGTGGAAGAGAGAATATCTCAAAAATGAGACAAAACCCACACACAGCTCTGGGGGAGATGAGAAAAAAATTGTCCAGGCTTTATTGTTGCAGAGAGATGCCCTCATGAGATACATCTGGTTTTGCATGTCTGAGTTTTCATGGTAAAACACAGGCACTTCAAATTAGAGGTAAAATCCTGGCAGTGGTCAAGCCAGTAGGATTTTTGCCAGTTATTTTAATCAGAGCCAGAATTTCACCCCAGATCTATAAACTTGTGTAATCTCCCTTTGAAGTCACATAGATTTTTAACCAATGTCTTATATAACACCAAAACAATTCATTGTCCACCCAATATTGTCTGTTTTCCTGCGTAACCAAACCTGAATGTTCCAAATGTGTTTTCCAAAAACTCAGATGATGCTGAATTAAGAAATATGATTTTTCTTTTTCCTTTTTTAAAATATGGAGTGTTTATAGAGTCACTTTGATGGCGTGGCCATATTTTTCATTTAAGCCTCTGGTCTGACCTTATAGCTGACCATGCTTTAAGCTTGAGGTTGGGATAAGGTTTTATGTAGATCCCTTTTAACCTGAGCTATCCTCTGATCTTATGGTCCTGTTCTGGATCTTAGAGAGATGCCTTTTAGACTCATCAGCTGGTTAAGATACTGATAGGCTGCTGAAAATGCAGTTTGTCTCCTTAAAATTAACAGAATTTAATCACTTAATCCTCATTCCAAGTCAGAATTTCTGAGTTCAGGTTCATATCTCTGCTTATTTGGGGCCCTGTAGCCAGGGACTTGCTCTACTGAAACCTGAGGAAATTCCATCTCCAGCTTACATGGACCCAGAATTTTACTCTATCATGAATGCAACATCTGGGGATTTTAAGACGGTGATGAAATGGAAACACCTTGAGTACAATAATAAAATGTTTCCATGTCAGACTGAGTCAGAGGAGTATCAAAAACTTTATTTTGAGGCCAAAACCCCTGTGTTGTTTTGAAAGGAGTAAATTCTTTCAGCTCATCAAGAATTATGAATCTTTGGAGTTTTTCAAGACAAAGCTGACTAAAGCCCTGTGCAACCTGGTTCATTCACTGTCAACTCTGCTTTCAGCAGGAGGTGGTGGGACTAGAGACTTGGGAGTCCCTTCCACTTTGAATCATGCACAACTCTCCCTGAATAAGCGTTAATAGAGCCTTGTCAAACATGGACTATAAGTTATCAGGTATACATCAAATAATCTTTCTAGTGCAGATTGCTTATAACTGAAAGCTGGATTTTTGCTTTACGTTTAAATTTCTAATAAGATGTTCTACCTGTAATTAATGTATTCAGTGCTTCAGTGCCAGTTATATTCTGAACCAGAGATCACCAGTGGAAGGTATACAACAGGTCAAACACAAGTATTTGGGATTAATGGAGAAATTACCGTTTAATATTCGTTGGCCTCTGCTGAAATCAAACTATGTGGGAAGAACAGCCTTTGAGGAATTTATGAATCTCTCTTTGTTGCTGATTGCATTAACATGCATCCTAGTTCCTCTTGATGCTAGACCCTATATAGACATGCAGTGAAATAAAAATTTTGCATTGAGTATTTTATATTATTTATGGTAAAAGCTGAGGAGGGGCTTCACAGAAACAAACACAGAAGACATTACTTACTCAGAGTCAGAAAGTATGTCAGCAACAGGGAAGGCTCTTAATTCAGTGTCCTGTTGACTTCATAATGCAATCTTGGAAAGTTGCAATAATGAAAAGTTGCAAACCACTTTCCATGATATTTGAAAAGTCATGGCAGTCAGGTGAAGTCCCTGCAGACTGGAAGAAAGGAAACATCATACCCATTTTTAAAAAGGGTAGAAAGGAGGACCCT
>BJBW01001091.1:0-10989 GCA_004320125.1 Scolopax mira
GGCTCTCACCACCCTCACCCCAAAGAACTTCTGCCCCACAGCTCAGCTCCATCTCCCCTCTCTCAGGGTCAAACCCTTCCCCCTCCTCCTGTGGCTCCCCTCCCTGATCCAGAGTCCCTCCCCAGCTTTCCTGGAGCCCCTTGAGGGACTGGAAGGAGCTCCAAGGTCTCCCTGGAGCCTTCTCTTCTCCAGGCTGAACCCCTCCAACTCTCTCATCCTGTCCTCCCAGCAGAGGGGCTCCAGCCCTCCCAGTATCTCTGTGGCCTCCTCTGGCCCTGCTCCACCAGCTCCATGTCCTTCTGCTGTTGGTGACCCCGGAGCTGGAGGCAGCCCTGCAGGGGGGTCTCCCCAAAGTAGAGCAGAGGGAGTAGAATCCCCCCCATCACCCTGCTGGCCACGGGGCTGGGGATGCAGCAGGCATGTTGCCAGGTCAAGTAGAGCTTTTCATCCACCAACACCTTCAAGTCCTTATCCTTAGGGCTGCTTTCCATCCCTTTCCCACCCAGCCTGGACTTGTGCTTGGGATTGTCCCAACCCAGGTGCAGGACCTTGCTTTTGGCCTTGCTGAACCTCCAGGAACCGAGGGCAGGAGAGATGGTGGAGGACTTGTCTCTAGCACCATGGGTTGTTGGGTACTGTGTGCTGTCAAGGCTTTCTCTGGTCCTCATCTGGGAGTTCCACCAAGAAACTGGTGCTGGGAGAATATGATCTGAAGCAAAGAGACAGAGAAACTTTCCCCAGGAGATCTGAGATGTAATTAAAAACCAAAAACCAACCAAACGAAACCAGGCAGAGGATTGAGAAGGTTTAAAGGATTCCTTAACAGCGAAAGGGAATTTCGCAGGTTTGGGGGGCAGGTCACAGAGACAGCTGAAAATTGGGCTTGGTAGAGACATGAAAGCCAAGAAAAACCTTGAATTGCCACGGGAATGTGCAACGGGCAGGGATTTCATAGGTTTGTAGCTGGAAGGGCAGAAGTTTGGGCACCCGGTCCCAGCTCCTGCCCTGCCTGGGGTCGTGGCATTTCCCTGCTTGCGGTTGAACTCCAGCCTGCGTTTCTGGAAGAACCAACCACTCACAATGGAAAAGACTTACAATTTGGGATCCACCACATCCTTTGGGAAGCTGTTCCCATGGTTAATGCATTTACTCGCCTCACTGCTACGGTTCCCTGAAGGAGGTTGAGCTCTGGGCTGGCAGCCTGCCTGCCTCGCTCCCTGCTCCTCGGCTCCCTGCCTCCCGAGACAAAAGTCCTGCTACAAAGGGACTAAATGACCTGTCCCGGATCATTCAGGTTGATTGGGACAACCGAGGACCTAGACCTCCAACTCCAAGGGCATGGGAATGAATTTGTTCATTCATCAGAGCCCGCTGCTCTGGCCTCCTCCCTGGGTGATGTGCTCCTTACTGGTTTGCCCTCAGCAGCTGGTGGGTCAGGCAGGATTTGAGAGTCGGCGCTGGCCTCGGACCAAGCAGAGGCTGTGGGACTCTCAGCCATGAATTCCAGAGACAAATCCTGGCCCTGCCATCCCCCTCTGCAGGGGGGGCTCCTGGAGGAGGCAATGGGAGCCCCACTGGGTTGCGGTTCCCCACCTTCAGGGAGAGCGGTGGCTTCTCAAGCAGCTTTTTGGGAGGTGGATCAAAGAATAAGGGAAGCCTTACTCTTGCCCCTCTGCCTGCCTCCAGCTGGAAGATGACAACGGAGCTTGTGGCTGGGAGAACTCAGCTGTTTCCAGCTTCTTCCTCTGGGGACTTGGAATCTATTTCTAGTGAGGTGGGTCCCTGGGAAGAGGGAGGGCAGCTCTTTGAAGCGGCTGTTGCCAAAGCGGGGAGGCACTGGGAGGTAGCCCTTGCCAGCCTCAGGCATTCAAAACACTTCAGTCAAGCCCTGGAAAAAAAGAAGAAAAAAAAAAAACCCATGGGATAATCTTAGTTTCTCCTCTTACATAGGTTTTGTGCTCTCTGCGCTGTCCTCTGGTTTGTTACTGAGCTTTTTCTGCAGCCACCAGCTTTAGAAAGTTGTGGTTGGGAAGAAAAGCTTGTTCTTTCATCCATTAACTTTTTATTACCTGGGGTTAGAGTTCAGCTTTTATACAGACAACACCTTTAAAGCTTTTAGGGTATTTCCCTCCGTTCTTTACCCCCTGAAATACACTCTTTGATCCGGATCATTTGGCCAGCTCTTCATCTGTTACGGGACACTTTCCTGGAAGGGAAGGTCACTATGACGGATACCTTGGTGATATTACCCTTCCCAAAAGCCATTAAATGCCATCAAACCCTCATTCTTGTTTTATGGTTGCTTGTAGGAGTGCCCAAATGTTTATTGCCCCCCCACATGCTGCCAGGCCAGGCTTTCCGTATACGTTACGTCACGTTATATTATGTTATATTATGTTATATTAATGCTATTTATTAACTTGGATGACGCTGCAAAGCAACCGCTCCGCCAGGGATGCGTTTGTGCTCGGGATGCCCTGATGCCCATTCACCCTGACTTAATTTCCCAGGAATTTTCCCCTCTCTGAGGTTGCTGAGCTTTGCAAACATTCGCCGGTGGAAGGCGGTGTATTTGTTGTAATCAGAATTATTCTTAAAGCTGTCAGATTAATTGCTGGGGGAGTAAGGGGGAGGGAATCCCTCCCTACTTCTGTCTTGCCTTTCTCACCTCATTTTGATCAAAGCTTGCCATTGAGCTGATGCAGTGGGAAGCTCATCAGGACCAACCAGGGCTGTCTACAAGTCCCAGGAACTCTTTGTCACTGTTGGGGGGTGCGGGGGGGGGACACTGGGGGTTGTTTTCTCCAGGCTCTGGTGGCAGCATGGGGGGGGGGGGGGGGGGGGGGGGGGGGGGGGGATGAGATCTTCCTCGCATGACACACCGTGCCGTGAGGAGCAACCTGGGAGCCCCACCAGCTGCTCTGCCATCCACCCCCATTCACTTTGAAATCCCTTTAGTGCTGGAACAATTCCATTAGTGGGACTCTCTTAGGCGTGATGTGGAAGTGGTTTGTTGGCCAATTAAAACCCAGTCCCCCCCACCAGTCTGGGGAGGGGGGGGGGCTCATCATCACCAAGACATTCCCCACGTACCCCCAGGCTGCTCGCAACTGAAACCCCGAACAAAAGATCTGCTGTTAGACAAAGGCAGAAGGAGCGAGCCTCTGAAGAGAGGAAGAATTTCTCCTCTGTTAGCCAGCAAGTTTTTTTTTTTTTTTTCTTCCTAACTTTTTGATTTGATTTGATTTTTTTGAAGGATCAGTCACCAATTAATCTGTGTCGTTTCGCGGACAGAGCTGTCAACTTTTTTAAGGTCGTGCCGTGGAATAACATCGGCGCTGTTCGTTCTAGCAGCCCTGAATGTTCTCAAAGAAATGCCTTTTAAGATAAAAAAAAAAAAAAAAAACCAAAACAAACCCCAAACGGTCTGTGCTTGGTCCCAGCCCAGAGTTGTGGTCGTTATTGTTGTATTTGAAACATCTCAACCGAACCCAGTGAAGTCAGTGAGAGCTGTAAGTGTTTGAGAGTTAAGTCACACTTATTTCCATGGCTAAATATGGGTGTAACACAGGGTGTTACTCCCAAATACTCCAGCGTATGACCCGAGCCACAGCCACCAACTTGCCCTAGCTTCTGGCACCTTCCAGGTCATCAACCTGCTAAGATGTGGGTGCCAAAAAAGCATCATGTCTTCTCGCTTCTACCTTTTTGCCCTTTGCCTGCTGTCGGGGGGTGAGATGCCTCGCAGGCACGGGGGAGTGTAAACTCCAGGGTGGTAACTTGTTTAGATGTGCATTTTTTGCAGATTTCTGTGCAGTGGATCAGAGATGAGAAGAGTAGAAGTACACACACACACGCAAACGGTGCAGAAAAGTGGCATTTCTTGCCATTTCTCAGTAGTGGCACTAAGATACTGAATGACATCTAGCCAATCGCCTGGGGGGGGGGGGTAGATGGACTGGTTCCCTGCTGGTGTAGCAAAAACCATCTGAGGTTGGCACATTATTATCCCAAAATGTTTACACAACTGAGGAGCAACGTAAACTCTATGTGAGGAGCACCTATAATGTTTTTCAGTGAAAAGAATAAATGCAAGCAGTGCTGCACGGGTTCGGATTAATTTGGGGGGGGGGGGGTGGCAGAATCTGGGGAGCTTTGTGTGCCTGTAAGTGGCTCTTGGGTGGCAGGAAGGGGTCTGGGTTTGTATTTTATGGATGCCCTGGGCGGAGGAGAGCTCATGTGAGGAGTTGCTGCAGTTCCCAGCTGGGAGGGGGCAACTTGGTCAGCATTTGGCCGCAGCCACGGCACTGAGTTAATGGAGGGGCGTAGCTTTGGCTGTGGCCCGAGCTCCCAGTTACAGGTCCTTGCCCATCAGCCGAGCATCAGGCAGGGCTGGTTAGCACTGGGGTGGGAGTCGTCGACGTCTTCATAGCACCAGAAGTCATTTGAATGCTACGGGCTCTTTTAATTAAGCTCCTGTTGAGCTCCACGAGCAGAGATTGTAACGTCGTTTGGCTGGGCCCCGCTGCAAATGCGTCGGGAGACTCTGCTGCTGGAACAGCCTCCAGTCTGTACTGGGGGCTGGAGAGGAGCCAGAGCGAGCTGTTGGTCCCCACACAATGTCACACTCATTAGGAGGAGGTGGAGGGGGTGTCGGTGAGATTTTGTTTTTGCTAACATAGTTCTGCCAGTACAAGCCCGCGGGGCAGCTGCAGCCCTACTGGTACAGAGGGGGCCTTATGCCACTGGGAATCGTCCCCGGCACTGGGAGCAGGCAGGGATGCTGCTGGGAGCACCTTTATCCCTCAGTAACAGCCCCTGCCCAGCTCTGCAACTGCAATCTCTTATTTTGTTGACAACCACCCCATAGCAACTCGGTCTCAGAGGCCCAAGGAAAATATTTTGCTTCCTCTGGCTGTTAGGAAGCGGGTTCTTCATGGCAGCAGGCCCTTCACAAAGGGGTCGGTCCTGTGCAGGAAACCCTGCTCCGTTCCCTAATGAGCCCTTCCTGCTGATAAGGGGACCTGCAGGCCTGAGCCAGCCAGCTCCCTGAGACCTGATGTGCTTCTTGTCCTCCAGAGGCTCTGAAATGAGACTCCAGCCTCTCGACTGGGTCCTCTGGAGAGGTGGGTGCAGACCTGGGTGCTACAGGATGGGACCTGCTTGAGGAAAGGCCAGCCAAGCTGTTCCACTGTGTTACTGCTCTCTGAGCCAAAGCATCCCATCTCTTCCCTGCTTAGAAAATTAGCTTCGTGGTGTACATGGAGACTCAACTCTGGTTTTATTCCTGGAATAACTCAATTTGTATGTGCAGTATTACTCTCTATTTACACCCGAGTTGTCCCCCAGTTCGGGGAGTGGACTGGAGAACAAGGTGGTACTACATCTGTGCTGTCCTGTTTTGGAGCAAGGCAAGCCCTTAGATCTGTTTTTCCAGCCCTATGCTTCGGAAAGGCCTCTCCGTCCCGATTCGTGATGTGGAGATGAGCACAAAGTACTGGTGTATCATGGAGAGTGCACTGGAAAAGAAGCCACGGACTGGGATCTCCACTGGCATCCTGTGGCGTGATGCTCTGCAAGCTCCTTCACCACCTGCCGTGCTGGTTTTGCCATTTCTAAGCTGGTTCCATGACACTTATTCCCCTCCTGAAGGTCAGATGTGTTCTGCTGGAGCAAAGCAGCGTGTAAAGACCCGAAGAAACTCACTGCACTGGTTTAATGACAAATCCAGGCATAAAAGAGTAGCTGGAACAGCAGAGCGTTGCCCTTTGGTGGGTCCTTGCTCGCTGCTGCTGGGAGGTGGGAGTGACAGATCTCTGTTCCCCCCAGAGATCACAATATTTAGACACAAATAGATCCAGCATCCACCGTGCCCATGGCAAGCTGCAGCGATCCTCACCGAGGCAGCACCACACTCTGGAGCATCTCCACGTCGATGGCAACCATGTCATCTCAGCCAGGTCACCGAGCTGCCAGTTCACAGAATCACAGAATGATAGGAGGTTGGAAGGGACCTCTGGAGAGCATCTAGTCCAACCCTTCTACCAGAGCAGGGTCACCCAGAGCAGGTTGCACAGGAACACGTCCAGGTGGGTTTTGGAATATCTCCAGAGGAGGAGACCAGCCACCTTCTGCAGGACAATTGTATTTTGTCAGTGTCTTTGCATCTCTTGCTGCCTTTGGATGGAGCTGCCTGCTCCGTCGTGCCCCCTGGCACCACCAAATGGGGTTTGTCCCAGTCGTGGCTGGTTTTCCACCGTAGTGTGGTGCATGCAGTGTGGGAAGCTTTACAATCCTCACTACAAAGATACGGGTTTATAACCCTGCCTCAAAAATCACTGCTGCTCCTACAGCTATTCCAGGCAGGTTCTTTGGCTCAATTGATGTGGGATTTAGGGTATAAATGCTGAGTATCTGCCACCAGCTCAGCAAGCAGAGCATATGGACAGGCACCACTGCCCCAGGAATCGGGCAGCCCCACTCCTCTCCCTGCCCCACGTTTGCTCAGTCCTGGCTGCTGCCCTCCAAACAGGGTCATCACCACCCTGCCAGCCCTCCAGCAGCATCCACCCTGCCCTTTATCTTCATTTCCTCCTCCCTCGCCTTTTATTTATTTTTTTTTTCCCACCTGGGATTTCAATGTTTGTTTGTTTGACATCAGGGAGGCTTTCTTGTTTGGTTTGGTGGTTTTTTTTAAATACCTGTTGTGACAGGCAGGGCTGAGAATGAGCTGGGGCTGCTCTCTACATCCATCCCAGTGCCCGCTCAGGAAATGATGCCAAGTGGGGAAAATAAAAAAAAAAAAGAAATGCGTTTGGGTTTGGCCTGGGACATTTCTCTCTCTTCGGCTGGTTACACAGAGCAACGGATGGGAAGAGCTGCTCAATTTTAGGATCTGGAGAGGAAGACCTGTTTTATTGTTCCAGGAAAGGTTCCTCCATCGTTCTGCTGCCGCTTGCTCCATCCAGCCAGACCACCCTGACCTTGAGGAGCAGATGCCATCGTGCTTCCTTCCCTCCCTCCCGTGTCCCCCTCTGCCTTCCTACCAGCATTTTTGCTCCTCCATCGAGGAAGATGTTCTGGAGAGGCTGGGAGTGAAGAGCAGAGCTGGGACACGGGCCACCGGCCGGGTCTCTGCATCCATCCTCCTCGTGCAACGTCTCTCACGCACCCGTGCACGTCGCTGATTGAAGGAAGGACTGGAGGGAGGGTGATCCGTGGGGCACTGGGCAGGAATCTTCCACTTTATTGAAATGAAAGTATTTACTGGCTGCAGCAGTTGCCCAGCTGTGGTTAGTTTGTATGAGAACCATTTCCTGCCGTTAAGGAAAACTATTCAGCTTTACAGCACTTCGTGGCAGGAATAGATATTACTATTTACAAAACCTTCTGTTCTTCTCTCTGCCAAGGGGCAGAGTTTCTCACCTGTGTCCCCCCTGCCAGGGGGACAGGAGCAGACCTGCCATCACCGCGCTGCGAGGACATGTCCAGTGGGGAAGGGAGCTGGGCAGGAGAGGAGCTGCAGGGGCTTGATCATCATAGAATCATAGAATGGTTTGGGTTCTATGATGCTGGCTCCGTGATCAACACGTGAGGAGGTGTCCTTTGGGCACTCTTTGTTCATCGGAACAAGACATCACGAACTGTCACAGGTGCTCCTGCACTCTGACCCTGCTGCTTCTGGCCATCAGCTTGATCTTGTTGGCCAACTGGTGCTGCCTCAGCTGCTCAATGGTCTCTGTTGGTATTTCACAAAAACGGGAGGTATTTTCCTCAGAGTTACTCTTCCGCAACCGCGATGTGGGTGTTACGGAGAGGCTGATCTACGGAGGCATCCGAGGTGGATGGAGGGAAACGGGAGGAAGAGACAGAAGGACCGAGGCAAAGCTCTGCCCTTGGGTAGCAGTAATCATCTGTACCAAGTGAGGAAGGAAACAACTGGCTCTGGCAGCAGCAGAGCGGGCAGAAATGGCCGTGAATCACAAGCTCGACGTGAGTCAACAATGTCACACGGTTGTGAAAAAGGCAATGTCACAGGAGGCCATGCGTGCTTCAGAAGGCATCTCAAGTATTCCTCCTGCTCCCGGTGCCGTAAAGCCACGGCTGGAGCCCTTCCTATCCCGTTTTGGATGCTGGGTTTGGAGGAATTTCACTGAATTTTTAGAGTTGGAAGGGACCGTAGAGATCATCTATCCAACTCCCCTGCTGAAGCAGGATTGCCCATAGGTAGAATATGTCCCTCAGGAGCATCCAGTCAGGGCTTGAAAATCTCCAAAGAAGGGGACTCCATGGCAACCTCTTCCAGGGCTCCCTCACCCTCACTGGGAAGCAGTTNNTGTTCCAGCTTAAGCCCGTTGCCCCTCGTCCTCTCACTGGCAACCACTGAAAAGAGTTTGGCTCCCTCCTCCTTCAACCCACCCTTTAGATACTTATAGGCATTGGCATACTTATAGGAAGATGCGGGCCAATAGCAGAGAGCCCAGGGAGAGCACTCAGAGGGCTGGAAACCCTGAGGAATGAGAAAAGCTTGAAAGGACCCGGGATTGTTTAGTCTAGGAAAGAGTGAGCTGAGAGGGGGGTGTGGATATGAAAAGCTTTCAAAGACATAAAAGGCTGCTGCTAAAAGCGAGGGTATGATGTGTTCTTAGTAGCTACTAGGAAGAAGATAACGAGTCATAGGCTGAGCAAGGAAATTTAGTCATTGGGGAAAACTTAGATAAGTGAAAGGCTGATGAAGCACCGAAACCTCCGCTACGTGTGGGGTTGGTGGCAGGGGGTCCTCAGAGCACCCATCTCTGGGTGGGTGGGAGAGGAACTGGCAGGATGCACTGTGAGACCTTTGTAGCCCTGTTCTCCTACTGCTGGAAGATCATTTTCCAAAGCTGGGGTGATGAAGTCTGCCTCTTTGGAAGTGGGCAGGCTTTTCCCAGTCGCTGCTGGCCTTCGTGTAAGGAGACAGCTGGGATTACGTGTGACAGTGACACTTCATCAGCAGGACAGCAGCAGCTCTCCCTGGCACTGAAGGCTGGGCTCCTACTGGGATGGAAGGGGAGCTTTGTAGCAAGGGACAGGAACACGGAGTGTGTTCACCTACGGTGGGACAGCGAGGAACCCTGGGATGTCCGTTTGTCCCCCCAGGCACCATCCTTGTCCTGAAGGCACTAGGTGGGCACGGGGGAGTCCCCCAGCCCAGGCAGAGCCCACCAACAGCCTTATTTCTGGTTCAGTGGCTGATTTGAGCCGTGCTTTTTAATGGTGGAAAGTGAGAGCGTGTCTTTGTGTCCTAAATAGGCGATTGTCCTGATTCTCATCCCCAGGATCCATTATGTCTTAGCAAATTACTTTCTCTCTTTTAAATGCCTTAGTGATTAAAGATGCCACAGCAGATACCCTTAATGAGTACAAAAAGGGTAATAATTCCTCTTGTTGGCACTGAATGCAATTAATCAGGCCCCTTTACTTGCTTTTTAAACAGATGAGGCATTTAAGGCCAAGCAAGTTTTTAATTGGACTTTAATGTTTCTCATTTACTTCATTTTGGCACAAGCGTAGGAATTCCCACCCCCAGGTTTGCTGTTGGATTTATTCAGGGTGATGAAAGGCTCAGCGTGGAGTGAAGCCTCAGCAGCAGACTCCAACATGTCCTTCAGCCCGTGCCCAGCCTAGGCTCAGTCCTGCTTCAAACATCACAGAATTGGCCAAACAGGAGCAGAGCCAGGTTGTCCAGCCCAAGACCCTTCTCCAGCGTGGGGCTGACACCAGATATTAGCAGTATTTTTGGAGCAGTCATCAACAGCCTGCCCTGTTTCATTAGGTTCCCTTGCCTTGAAGAGACTGTTGACTTGCAAGTATTCTTCTGGCTATCCAGAAGCCTTTGGTGGAGGTCCATCAACCTAGATGGACGTAGTTCCAAACACGGGGCGAGTTGTATCTTTGAAGGGGTGTTCCTGAGATCCATGGCCAAGAGGAGAGGTCTTGAGACTCTTACAGATGGATGTGTGCATGCAGAGGTTGTTAATTTATGCCAGGAATTCCTATGGGAGAAAAGATGTGTGAGGACCAACCTTCATCTGTTCTGCAGCCCCCGCTGTGAAGCCCAGCATTTGCCTGCCCACCAACCACCTTGCCTTTGGTTCCCTTCGTTCATGGGTGTCTTCTGCTCCGGTTTGGGGATGGTGATTGCCTCTCAGCATGTCCCAGGCTGTGTTTCGTGCAGGGACATGTGCTGGAGCCCAACCCCTGCCCCAACCCAGCTCTTCCCAAGGTTCAGCCAAAAATACACCAGTCTCAACGTGTGAGAGCCTGCCTGAACCTGCTTTGTTGCTTCATCTGTGGGGCAGGGATACCTCTGACAGCCAGGAGAGATCCTGAAATGGCTTCCAGCAGGTTTTCCAGGTGTGTGCTCTGCCTTTTGCAGGGTCTGTAGAGCCTGAGCCTCCCACCCAGGAAGGGTTGGCAGATGCAGGTTTGCTGTGAGTGCCCTTCGACAGGTGAGATGGCTCTTGTGTTATCAGGGTTCTTTGCCCCCAAAACCATTTAGGAGACATCTAGGGACAATGGGACCCCCTCATTTCTGCACCCCTGCTTCTCCCTCTTCAAAGGGAGGCGGAACTGTAAGCACAAGTGAGTCCAGAAAGTTAAGTTCTGGGCCCCCCAAGTTCCAGAAGGACAGGGAACTGATGGAGGGGGGACAGCAGAGGGCTACCAAGATGGTGAGGGGTCTGGAGCATCTCTCTTACGAGATCTGATCAAGGCTTATAAATACTTAAAGGGAGGGTGTCAGGAGGATGGGGCTGGTCTTTTTTCAGTGGTGCCCAGGGACAGGACAAGAGGAAATGGGCACAAACTTGAATGTATGAAGTTCCACCTGAAGATGAGGAGGAATTTCTTTCCTGTGAGGGTGTCGGAGCCCTGGCAGAGGCTGCCCAGGGAGGTGGTGGAGTCTCCTTCTCTGGAGACATTCCAAACCCTCCTGGACACATTCCTATG
>BJBW01001092.1:1084-100414 GCA_004320125.1 Scolopax mira
TGGAAGGGGCTCTAAACTCTCCCTGGAGCCTTCTCTTCTCTAGGCTGAACCTCCCCATCTCTCCCAGCCTGTCCTCACAGCAGAGGGGCTCCAGCCCTCTCAGCATCTCCATGGCCTCCTCTGGACTCGCTCCAAGAGGGCCATGTCCTTCTGACGTTGGGGACCCCAGAGCTGGAGGCAGCACTGGAGGGGGTGTCTCACAAGAGCAGAGCAGAGGGGCAGGATCACCAAGAGAAGGGAGCAGGGAACCAGCTCTCCAGCCAATGTCACCCTCATCACCCTTGATGGGGACAGCAAACTCGCTGCCTCCCCAGCTCAGAGAGGAAAGGCTTGACCAGAGGCAGCTTCATCCCCTCCCCAGGTGAGGGCCAGCAGAGCTGGAGCAGAGGGAGGTCAAGGCCGTTGGTGCAGCTGGAGCCTTTCCCCACCCTCCACAAACCGCTCCGTCCCTGGAGCTGGCCAAAGCCGGCGTGGGAGGCTGTGGCTTATCAGAATCCACGGCGTGTGGTAGGAGCAGGGGAATCCTCACGAGGCCAAAACATTTTCTCTTTCCCTCGCAGCTGTTGGCTTAGTGCTTCCCAGCCATCCCAGGCATTCTGCAGCAGAGGGGACATCCCTGTCCTTTCTGCCTCCTTCCTCCATGGGCTGAGCAGAGGGACAATCCTGCAGGCAGTGTGGGACCCCCATCCCAGATCCAAGCCTGGTTGCCATCTGCCATGCATCTGTCCCAGCATGGTCCTGGGTGTAACTGGAGTGCTGCTCGGGTCATCAGCCCTCTCTCCTCCCATGCCTCCATCCCCACTGGTTGGAAAAGCTCGATGGCACCTGCTGGGAGCCTCTGCAGGTATTTAAATCTCTGCGCCTAAGAGCACCTCTTTAAAAATTAAAGCCTCAGTGAGAAAGAAATGAGTCATGACAGGGAGGGCTGAAGCTCACGGCATCTGCAGATAGCTGAAGGAAGGAGAGCCAGCAGCAAGGCCAGGGCTGGCTGGAGCCGTGATCATCTCTGATGCACGGGGCGAAAGGATGGAAATTAAATGGAAAGCAGCTGAGGCAGGGAACACCCTACAGGGTGTGCTGGCGAGGGGTTGGATATTTGGGTGATGGCCACTGGCTGGGTGAGGACACCTTCCCTTGCCATCTTCTGCATAACCACCAAGCTGAGAGCAGAACTTTTCTCCACAGCCCACCAACTCTTCCCACTGAGTATGAGACCCTGCAACGCAGCCTCCTCGGGACAGTGGGCAGGATGGAGTGGAAACACCTCAAACCCCAAATGCCCACAAGCAGCTCTGCAGCCCCTGATGCTACTACACGAGCTGGAATAGCTTGTGCTGCAAATATGGCACAGATGTATCTCTCTGCAAGACGTGCATGTGTCTCACATCAGCGGTGACGCCAGCAACTTATTTCCCTGCTGACTGCTGAGACGGCTGATCCGATCCTCAGCTGTGACGTGGGAACCTGCCCTTAATTTCCACTGGCACCAATATGTTTCCTTCCTTCCCTTTTTTAGTTTTATTTTAATTTTTTTCCCCTCTGCCAGCCCCAGTTTGCTCCATGTAGGACATGACAGGCAGCGATAAAGCCCCCTGAGTGATGCTGGGAGGCCCAAAGGCTGGCACATCCCAGGTTCCTGAGGAGCAATTAGCTCCCGGGGGCCAAGGGCTGGGCTGGCCTCACCAGCCAGCAGTGTCCCCAGCAGCTCACGTTGAACCCGGGTCACGCATGACACATCGCATACATAAAGGACATGGATTTATTTGCTGGGAGAAGAACTCTCAGCAAAAAAAAAAAAAAAAAATTATTCATCCAAAACCAGTGCTAGCTTTGGGCAGGGAAGCCAACGGGGTGTGTGGGCAGGAGGGTGAGTGAGCATCCCCCCCTGAGCCCCAGCACCACCCCAGCCGAGGGGGTATCACAGCAGACAGGACAAGGGATGAAGCTGCATCCTCTCCAGAGCTGGGATGCTGTGTATTTATATTTAAAGGTGTCAGGTCACAGCCAGGACACTGGTGTGCTCCGCTGACCGGCGCAGCAGTTGCCAGGGCTGTGTGGTCTGGCAGCCGGGGAGCTTTGTGTGCATATTTGTAAATACATTTAGCCCACGGTTTGCAGAGGAAGACGTGAGCCAAGTGCCTGCAATTGTCTGCACGGGAGCGTAACCTTTGGGGAGCGTTGCCTTTGCGCCCTTTTCTGAGCTCAACAGAAATTGTTCTGCTCTGCCGAGCTGGAAATTGGCTGCAGATACCATCACCCGGGCGTCAGGGCTGAAGAATGGGCTCTCTTTGCAGTCATTAGCTGTGGGCAACACCCCGAGCAGAGTGGGGAGGAGGGAAAGGACCGATGTGGTCCCTTGGGTCCACCTCAGTGGCAAGCAGGGGCTCAGCTCTCCCCATGGAAATCCAGCCACAGGAGGAAACAAGGCAAGGAGATGCCTGCAGCAGGGAGAGGGGGCAAAGATGCCACCAAGGAGGGTCTGGGAAGGCTCGAGCCCTCCAGCCCTGCTGGACTCACAGCCCCATCACTTATCCTTTGTCCTCATCCTCCTCTGACTAATCTTCCTCCCATTCATCCTGCTTCCATCCCTGCCGGCAGCCCCAGCCTTTTCCTGCCCCAGCTGACCTGCACGGGGACTGGGAACACGGTTTTCAACCCAAATCCTAGAGCAAACCAAGAGGAGACAAAGCCACTGCAGGATTGAGCTGACTCCCTCTGGCAGCCCAGGAGATCAGCGTCCAGGTTTTTTGGACTGATCGGATGCTTTTTGTCACTCGTTATCAGCTGAGGAACAGCACCCGCAGCCTTGGGCAGCTGGAGCCAGGGGAAGGAGAGTTTTGCCGGTGGCATAAATTCAGGCAATGCCTTTAAAGGGAAAGGGCTCGGCAGCAGCTGGAGGGGCCCGTGGAGGCAGCTCCATCTGCCCACGATGACTAACTCGCTCCTTCACACACCCTCTGCTCCGGGGCCGTGGCAGGAACCACTATCAGAAAGCAGAAGCTGGTTTCTTCCCTCTTGCTCCCCACTAAGATTTTCCAGTGACCCATCATTCTGCAGCGCTAACGGAAACTTGACCAGTCTCTGGCTGTTTCTTCTCTGGGGTGTTTGTTTGGGGCGGTTTTGATCTTGGTTTTTGTTTTTATTTTTCCTCTAGCTGTCTCTTAGCATCATCTGCCCTGAACTGACTGCCCTCGGAAGATGAGCATCATCTCTGGCATCTTTTGCCTCCCAGCAGGGGACTGGCTTGGTTTTGCTCCAAGCACAGGAGACTCAGAAGGAGAAGTGCCCCGTTTCCCTTGCCCCAGCTCTGACATGGGTCATCAGGGGTCCTCAGCAAAGGGGACTGGCCCTGGTCACAGCAAAACCACAGCCCACCATAGCAGTAAGGGCTGGCTCCATCATTCCCCCTGCTGAGGATGGGCTCCAGAGAAGCAGCGTGAGAGCAGCCAGGGAGCAGGGAGGGAGGTGGATGGATGCAGCAAGGAGCTTCCCTGGAATTTGTTGGGGTGAACTGCAAAGGAGGAGAAGGTGCCACTCCAGGGGACAGGCAGGTCATCAGCACCCCAGCCTAAAGCACCCAAACATCTGAAAGGGTCAGATCTCTTACCCCACCCCAGGCACCAGCCTGATAACATAGTGGAAAATGCAGCCACTCAAACACATTTTGGGGACCCAGAAAAGCAGCTGGCAAAAGCCTCACCCTTGCTCCAGCTCCGCAACAAAACCAGACTTGCCCAACCAGGCACCCCACAGCCCCCAGCCGCCTTCACACCTTCTCCTCTGGACCCAGCCTGACTCCTTGTCCAACACCATAGACACAACCCACAGCAACATCTCCAGCTCCACAACTCACCTTCACACCGAGCCCGTTTCCTCCTCTTCACCAGCTCCTCAATTAAGAATTAAAAAGCCCCACAGACTGGAATCCCCAGCCCATGCTCAACTAGAGGCAGCCAACAGCCAAAGAGCCCTCCTAGTGCTCGTTCCCTAAATCTGTTCCTAATTAGGAGTGGACTTACCCCTGCAATTAATTGCTGGAGTCATTCATTAGATATCACAGATGATCTGTTTGGAAAAAGAGGCAGCAGAGTGGCTAATCAGTTCTTAAGGAATGGAGAGGGTGTGAAAAGGGTGGTGAAGCCTCTGTACCTGGCTGGGGGACAGGGGAGGCTGGAGGTTTCCAGCAGAAAGTGCCTGGCTTTGGGACAACTGGGGTTTGGGATTTTTTTTTTTTTTTCTTTGGCTCTGGGAGTGCTGCAGAGATGATGCTCGTGGGGGCTGTCGCTGCAGACCGAGGAGCTGCACCCAGCGTGATGCAGAGCCCGTGTCCCCGCTTCCCCCAGCCCCGTGTCCCCAGCCCCGTGTCCCCAACCACCCGCTCCTTCTCACCACCACCGAGCCCCGAGGGGAGCTGGGACTGGAACAACCCTTCCAAAGCAATTACTCTGAACTAACTCTTTTGACTCCTCTCCAGGTATCAGCAAGCCTTTGGGAGGGCGCTTCTGCCCAGGGACGGTGCTGGGGTGCAGGAACCCCACTTTCTTTCCCACCAGACATGGTGTTTTCCCCCTGGAAAATCAGAGGGTTTGGCTCATGTAACCCAGCATCAGGCAAGGATAAGGAATGTCCCCTTTTGCGTGTCAGCGGAGTGACACAGATGGGGCATTAAGGAGAGCACAAGCCCTTTCCTATCCCCCCTTAAACCAGGTTAAGGTCTCCTGTGCCTCAGTTTCCCCAGCTCCCCACTGCCCTCCTCGCCCACACCCGACACAAGGCACGGGCAGCCCATTGGCTGCAGTCACCACTGAAAGCATCACCTGCTATTATTAGCCTTAAGGGAAATGAAAGTGTTTCTGTGCCTCAGCATTTAATTTTCCCTCCTAATACAATCTGCATGGAAACAGATTAAGCCCCCCCCCCCCTCACACACACAGAAAATCACCAGCCTGCAGGTAAAAAAGCTCCCCCAGGTTGGGGGAGCAGCAGCTCAAGGCTCCCAGCAGGTCGAGGCTGCAATTATGGCTATTTTTCTAGCAGTTTTACCATAATCAGGCTGGTTTGGTGATGCACGAGCTTTGTGCTCCCTCCACCACTGCCAGGTCTCAGTGAGGAGATGGAGCCCTCGGTGTCTTTGCTACCGAAGCAGCTCCAAGGTTTCTCAGATTAAGATGTTTAGCAAAAAAAATTATAATATATATATTTATATAAAAAGCTGTGTTAAGTGACAGAGGAGCTGAGCTGCATTCTGGGCTAATGGCTGGTGAAATTACGTTTTCAAAAAATGGAGCAAATCAGACCCTTGAAGGTGGATGACTGTAAACAGCAAGAGAAACTGGGACGCAACTTCGAAGCAGGAATAGCTGTTTGTTGCTGGTTGACAGGGGAAGGAGCTGGGGTGACTCACGCTGGGGACAGCCAACAGGTCCCAGCTGGGGGACTGGTTCCACTTAAGGCTGGGTGACCGGTGGCCAGTGGCCTGGTGATGTGACAAGGATCTGGTGGCTCTTGGCAGTGCTCTTAGTGGGGACAGATTTGTGCATAAGGCAGCAGCTCCAGGCTTGGCCAGCCCCACTAAGCCCCATTTCCCCCAGTAGCTCATCAACTTCCAAAGGCTTTCCAGCCACCAGGAGCCAGGAAAGGGGCTGAGCCGATCGCCGGGGGGCAGATGGGCTCTGCAGTCCATCACCGAGTCCTTTGGGGAGCTCCAGAGGAGGGTTATTTGCTGGTTCTGTCTGGCAGCTGAGGAGGTGGCGGGGGACAGTGAGGGTTCCCTGGAGAAAGCATTTGGGCAGGGAAACAGTGTCCCCCAAACAGCCCCTTCAGCACCTGGGCAGGCAGATGGGGGGGACGAGGGATGGAGAAATAGACGCTGCGAGGAAAGCAGTGACTAATGAAGGCGGTGGGGCTTAAGAAGTGGGCAGAGAGACGGACACAGAGGGACAGAGAGACAATTGCACGGCCAGACAGACAGCTGCAGGGGCAGAAAAGCAGCGGGCACAGGGTCTGTGGGTGCCCAGAGGATGGAGGGGAGAAGGATGGGCAGGGTGCACGCTTCACCCACGCTGCCTCCGGAGGAGAGAGCCACCTGATGAATAATAACGATGAATTGTGATAATGAATAAGCGTTCAGGCTCGGCTGGGCTCTCATGCCAGGCTCGTAGGGGCTGAGGGAACAAGGTCTGCTGCAGCCCTGCCTGCCCGCTGCCCTCCCTGGCCCCGTGCCTCAGCCAACCCCGAGGCCACCAGGACATTAACCTGCTTTTCCACCAGTGGCTGCCGGCCACGTCAGCCAGCTTTTAATTAGACCAAGCACTTCCGAGCATCCCCCGCAGCCCTTTTGGGAAGATCCGGGGGGCTGGCAGAGCCCAGCCAGGACTCAGTGCAGCTCCGTGCCAGGTCTCCAACGGAGCTCCTTGCTCTGCCTGCCACCTCCTGCACCCCTAAACCTGCCCTTCCAAGGGCATCCTCTCAACAACCGCTGCCTTCCCAGAGCTTCTGAGCCTTAATTATTCCCCCCCCCAACCTCCCCGAGCTGGGACGGTGCCACCACCCCGTGGCTGGCTGTCGGAGGAGCCAAGCTGCGAGGAAATTCTGGTGCATCTCCCAAAGCCTCCGCTCTCAGAGCCCTGTGATTGTGGGGATTTCTCTTTCCTTTTCTCCACTTTAATTTGCAGCCTCTGCGGTTGCGGAGCTCTGCTCCACCCAAGGAGCAGCAGGTCACTGGGAGGGAGGGGAAGGCACCCATCCTGCCAAAGGCAGAGACCTCAGCCGACACAGAGCATCCATCCCTCAACCCTTCTCTGCAAAAAAGGGCCTTCCCCCATATCCCAACCACCTATTTTCTGTGTCATGAGGTATCCCCCCCTCACCCCATGCCCAGCCCCACACGCCTCTGGGGGGAATTTGGCAGCAAGTACCCACTTCTCACCGCCTAATCTTGCTCCCGGCCAAGGGCTGATGGGAATAAACACATCCCTGAGTCGGATGGGAATAAACACATCCCTGAGCCCTCTCCCGACGTGCCTTTCCATAAGGGGAGTGAACCTGCCGGCCCCACACGCTGCTGGCGGAGGTGCCCCTCATTCCCAGCTCGTTTCCAGCTCAGCAGGTCAGCAGGGACCAGGCAGGGGGGTGGTTCCTGCAGAGCCTGAACCTCTTGGTGTCTGCTGGGCACCCCTTGCAGGGTGCTGGGGGTGACAGCCCACCCAACAGCCCCCCTCCTGCCAAAGGACCCCTCCTCCCTTCATCCCAGACAGGGCATCACCTGAGATCAGGGCAGCATCTGCACCCCCCTCCCGAATCACTGTGACTGTGTACGGGTCACAGCCCTGTGTGAGCTGAATGCAAAGAGGCCAGTGAATAAACTGATTAACGAGAATGTTAATTAGATATGAGAAGGCTCTGGGAGAGCAGGTGGGAGGGAAAAGAGCTGGCTGACCTGTGTACCCCTGGCAGCAGGGCAGGTCTGTCTGAAGGGCCCCCCTCCTGGGCTGCTCTCGCTGCAGTAGAGACAGAGTGAGGCCATGGAGGGGACATGGTGGGGACACAGCAGGGGGTGGCTGGGACCCCAGGGTGCCACAGTGGGTTCTGGGTGCCACAATGGTTCTTGGGTGCCACAATGGGTTCCAGGTGCCACCTCACCCTTCAACAGGGATGCCCCTGCAAAGTCAGTGCTCAAAGCATCGCTTCCAATATCCGTCTGTTTTCCCATCCTGCCATGGAGACGCCTCCTTATATAAACCCTGTTAAGTAGGACGGCCTTTTATATCTCTTTCTGCCATCACTGCTGGTGGCTGTGGAGACTCCAGGCCTCTGAGCCATCCCCACTGCCTGCTGGGGGGAGAGCCAAGGAGAAAAGCCATCTGAGTATGTGCAGCTGGGCTGCCCTCGTACCCAGCCCTGTGCCACAGGCATGCCAGTGCTGGAAGGAGATGCACCCATCCCAGGCACTGGGACACAAGAATCATCTGGGTGCACCCAACACCCTGTTGGGAATTAATTGAAGTGGCTTCAATTCATGCAATACCCTCCCCGGGGTGGGGGGTGCTATAGCAGAGCAGATGGAAGGGGTGAGCATGAGATGGTGGCATTGCCACACTCAGATGCCTTTTGATACCCCCAAGCTCACCAAGAAGACCCCCACCACAGGGGCAGCCCCCTGCCCAGGCCCAAGGGACCGTGGCATCCCCTAATTCGTGATCCTTTATGGCTTGGTCTGGCCAGAGCACCCCCTCCTCACCGCCCTCTCCGTGCCTCCCCGCTGCCTTTTCTCCAGCCCTGTCAGACATCTAAAATGATGGCTTTAACACAGGTAAATTTTTGATGAACAAGATATAAAATATTTGTGGCTGTTGCTTGAGCTTTCAATTATTCAGCTTGAAAGTACAGGCAAGGTGTAGGCAGTTCCTGCAGCAGTGTCCTGGGCTGCCGTGCTCTCCTGGTGGCCACGTGGGACACGGATACACTGGACATGGCTGGCGAGCTTGGGTAAAGCTAAAAACCCTCTGCCCAACACTGCGGGGAAAAACCTCCAGGGACAGAGCTGCTTCACTGGGAAAAACCATTGTCATTCCCATGAAAACTCTCCCGGGGAGAGAGAGGCCACTCGAACGGGGTGAAGCCTCGTTGGGACAGAGGTGATGCTGTCACCTTGTGCTGCAAACTTAATTTTGCTGCCCGGCTTCCACACATGTTTTTCCACCACTCCTTGGATTTGCTGCCTTGGTCGTGGAGTCAATCCTGGCAGGAGAGCTCTGGGCTCATGGTGTGTCCTCGTCCCCGAGGCTCATGACCTGTGGGGACACTGGGAGCTGGGACACTCCCTCTGCTCCTAAGGCTGGACAAGGTGAAGATTTCCTTTTTTCCCATCTCCGGGCAGGTCGTTATTGCATTGGGGTTCTGTTGGGGTGCTGCTCGTGAGCTGACAGTGGGGGCACAGACACCACCCAAACCTGTAGCCCCTGAACTCGGGCACCCACTCCTGCTCGGTGCTTCGCAGTCGGTCAGTCCTGGAACGTACCTGAGGGAAGCAGCCAAGAGGCATAAAAATCCCTGCTGAGCCTCTGCCAGCCAGAGGAGCAGCAATTAAAACAAAATGATTAATCACAAACAGTGAGTGACTATAAAACTTTCCAGTAATAGGAGTGAGAGCGGGACAAGCAGCTCAGGAGCTGAGGAGGCTCCTGGCTGTAGCAGGGGAGCGGTGCTGCGTTTCCAGCAGGTTTAGGAGACAAATGTTGCTCCTGCCGAGGGTCTGTGCGTGTGTGTGTGTGTCTGTGCATGTGTCTGTGTGTCTCTGTGTGTGTGTGTCTGTGTGTCTCTGTGTGTTTATCTGTGTGTGTGTGTGTCTGTGTGTCTGTGTGTCTGTGCAGGCGTGGGAGGGCTGGCAGTGCAGAGACCCAGCATCCCGCCGGGCTGCTCCCGCCTGCCGTCAGGTATACAAACTTTCTTCCCTTTGAAGAAAGGAAACCCAAGGATTAGCCAGGCTCTTTCATTGCCATGACAACCCTAAAACATTTATCAGAGATAATTGCTGAGAGGCCGGATCCTGAGCGGCTCTGGGCACAACGCTGCCACAGGTTGCTCCTCTTTTCTTTGAAACCTACATCTTCTGAGCATCTCCATCCCTGTGTTTCTGGTCTGGAAACTGTCAGCAGGGACCGAGGACATGTCCCCAACACCCTCCTGTCCCCAGGAAGGTGCTGGCAGGGGTCCTGATGAAGGGAGGGGGATGCTCTTTCCATTTGATACACAAGGGGCATCTGTGCTCCCCAAGAGCCTGCCTGTGGCAATTGAGCTGCATCACGGCGGTGGGAAGGAGAATCCATTTCCAACACTATTATTCTTATTAATAATAATTTTAAAAATTGCCTTAAAATGGTGGTGCTGACCTTGGCACGAAGCGTGTGCTGGGACTCAGCACCAGTTGGGGTAAATGGGATTTTTGGATTCATCTCAAGTCATTAACTCCTCCCAGCCAGTCATTAATCCCCAGGAAATGCCCTGTGACTTGGATCGTTGCTGCTTAATTAATACAAGCTCCCATCCCCAGGATCTTGGGGCCAAAGCCTGAAGTCATTCTGTACAAAGCTTCCCCTTGGCTGTGGGAAATGATCCCCAAGGCCCTGGTGTCCGTGGGTGCCAGCAGGAGCTGAGCTGATGCTGTGGGATGAGGATGCTGTGGGATGAGGATGCTGTGGGATGAAGATGCTGTGGGACGCAGATGCTGCGGGTGCTGGTGTGGCCAGTAGAAGATTACCCACAGACTGGAGCCAAGGACAGCATTTTTTTGTGGGTTTCTACAACACCAAACACTGCCCCACAGCCAGGATAATCCCTCTGAGGCAGGAGCATGACCCCAAGCACTGTAATATATTATCCTAAGGATGGAGGGTCGTATGGGAAGCCTTCACACACGCTTGTGTTCCCTCCATCCCCAGCAAGGGCTATGCAGCAAACACTTGTTTCTTCCCTTCTCTCTTCAAACAGCTCTCACGCAATTAGCTTTATCCCCCTTAACTTGTCAAAAATAGAAAATGCAACACCTCCTATTCCCCGCTCTTCCCTGCCCTGGTCTTTCATGATCCTTCTTCTTAAAAGAGAAATAAAACCCCATTTATCACAATAATGATTTTTATTTCCAAGCATTGCAGGTGATTTATGGACCCGTTTCCCTGCAGCCACTCTCTCCCGCAGCAGAAAGAGATGAATGCCTTTAGGGGTGGGCTGGGGGTGCCAGTGGGGGAACGGGGACGGGCAGGAGGGAGATGCAGGGATGCCGTGGGTGGGCACGTGCCAACGAGTCCCATGGCAGCACGAGCTGGAAGAAAGGCTTAAAATAAACGAGGTGGTCTGATGGAAAAGGGAGGTGCTGCCCATCCAGCAGCCTGAAACGAGCCCCCGGTGCCACCATGGATGCAGGAGCATCACGGGATGCAGGAGCACCACAGGGCAGCCCCCCCTCTCCTGGCCATGCCCTGCGGCACACGGCAGGGGCTGGGCAGCATCGCCCGACCCCGCTGGCATTTCGGGACAGGGTGATAAATGAGCCTATAAAAACCCCAGTGATAAGGGGCCATAAATCCCCTGCATGAATCCGGGCAGGAGTCGTGCAGAGAAAGGTCACGCTGCCTGGCATTTCCCACCGCGGTGATTACTGGTGGGCAGAGGCAACGCTGAGGCCCAAATATCAGCAGGATTTCGGTCGGGAAGCAGTTGCAGTGCTGGGCAGCCGGGCAAAATCCCACCAGCCCCATCCCACAGGTAGTGCCACCCCTGCTCCCCAACCCCCCAAGCCACTAGAAGCCTTTTGGGAAGACCTTTTACCAGCCTTTTGGTAAGATGGTTGCAGATGCCTCCAAACCCAGACCCTTCCCAGAACTGCTCCTTGCTTTGCAGATTTAGGCTGCCTGTATATTTATTTTTGCCTGCATTTATTTGCCTGCATCTCTTTCTTTTTTTTTTTTCTTTTCTTTTGCCTGTTTTTTTTTTTTTTCTTTTCTGTTTGTCTGAAGTTATGGCTCAATTTCAGGAGTTAAAGAAAACTCAGTTTATAAATAGTTTGCTCAAAGCATTGCTTTCCAGAAACGACAGAAGTCAGCTCCCAGCAAGCGCCGCTTCCCCACGGGAGGGTCGCAGCAAAGTGGGGGCTGTGTGTGTGTTGGATTTTCATCTTTCCCACATCGTCTCCACAAACAACATCTAACCTTCCTGAGAAAGCTGGCAGGAGTATTTTGGGCGGCTGCTGGTGTTGTGGCCAGCACATTTCCCTGCTCTGAGCATGACGGTGGAGCCGCGGTGGCCAGGGACAGCCTGACCGGAGCAGCTGATCATAGAATCTTCTTCTAGGTTGGAAGGGACCTTCCAGATCATCTTGTCCTAACCACCAACCTAACTCCGACAAAAATAAACACCCACACAACAAACAAAATACACCACCATCACTAAACCGTGTCTCCCAGCACCATGTCAACCCGTCTTTTGAACACCTCCAGGGATGGTGCCTCAACCACCACCCTGGGCAGACCATTCCAATGTCTGATAACCCTTTCAGTGAAAAATTTTTTCCTAATATCCAACCTGAACCTCCCCTGGCACAACTTGAGGCCGTTTCCTCTCATCCTGTCGCTTGTGACTTGGGAGAAGAGACCGACCCCCACCTCTCTACCCCCTCCTTTCAGGGTGTTGGAGAGAGCAATAAGGTCTGCCCTCAGCCTCCTTTCCTCCAGGCTGAATAACTCTAGTTCCTTCAGCCTCTCCTCATAAGACTTGTGCTCCAGATCCCTCACCAGCTTCATTGCCCTTCTCTGGACCCACTCCAGCACCTCAATGTCTTTCTTGTGGTAGGGGCCCTAAAACTAGACACAGCTCTTGAAGTGGGGCCTCAAATGATGCTGGGCAAGAGGTGGTGAAAGCAGTGAATCCATGGGGAATTGTCACTGTTGGAGTGTCCCTGCCTCTCCTCTCAGCGTGGTGCTCCTCCTGAGCTCCAGCTGGTCACACAAGAGCCGGGCTGCTGCTCTTGTCACCCCTTTTAAGGCTGTCGCTGTTGTCCCCAGAGCTGCAGGGCTGGGACCTGCTCCAGGAGGAGGGCGGCTACGTGCCCACCGCTCCAGAGCCAGCCAGTGCCAATGTGCAGGGCTGTCCCCAGCCAGACACCCTCTGTACCCTCAAGCAAAGCTCCCCCTGGGCCCATCAAGACCAACTCCCCCCTGGGACAGCAGGCTGGGGTGGAGGAGCCCCATTTGCTGACGCTTCCATCCCAAACCCCTCCCTTGCAATAGGCAAGGAGCGATGCAGCCAGACACGAACCTTCAAAGGAGACGGTTTCTTCCAGGACAAGGTTTTTAGAGTAACCTTTGGAAACGAGCATCTCGAGCCAGGCTGCTCATCACACCACGTGCTGCTTCCTGAAGCCATCCTGAAGGATTCGGCACCAGGAGGCTGTGATCCAGCCCTCTGCCTCCACAGGAAGGGTCCCCCAGCTCCTTAGGGACAGGCCAGCAGAGGCACACCTGGCTCTTAACCCTTTTCATTTCTTTTCCCCCTTCATGGGCTAAAAAGCAAAAGCAGGTACATCATTTTAAAATAACTGGGAAGGGGGGGGGGGGATGCAGAAAAGTCAGATAATTTGGATCAGGTTTTAAGGACACGAGTCATCGGGGCTGAGCAGAGTTGATGAGAAACATATAGGGTTTTTTTGTCAAAGAAGAATTTATGTCAGCGTGACTAATGGGAGCAATAACGAGAGTGTTCGGGATGAATCATTTAGCAGAAGCAGGACAGAGGGCACTGCTAATGGGAGGAACCTATAGCTGGGATTTTGGGAAGAACAGGTTCATCACAAAAGCTGACTGACACTGGAGGAAGCCAGGCAGAGCCAGGCACATCCAGACAGCCCGGTGCTCCACCAGCCTCTCTGTCACTATCCTGGTGAGCCAGGACACCAGCACTACTTGTATATGGCCCAATTTTCTTTCTGACCCCTTTTCCCTTGGTCAGATTTACTAAATATCCAGGGGCCAGGCTGGCGTTTCTCTGGGCTGAGGACCTCAGAGGTAGCTAGAGAGCAGCAGCGATGGGCAAATGCTGGCCTTGTACGGCTAGAGCTGGTTTTGTATTAACCAGTGACCTG
This sequence comes from Scolopax mira, assembly GCA_004320125.1. NCBI lineage: Eukaryota > Metazoa > Chordata > Aves > Charadriiformes > Scolopacidae > Scolopax > Scolopax mira. Next base: position 14,718 of record BJBW01001092.1, read on the forward strand.
GCCTCAATTTGACTTCTCTGCCTTTTTTTTTTTTTTTTTTTTGGGGGGGGGGGGGGGGGGGGCAAGCTGTTAATGGACACATCTGTACCAGGAAACCACCAGCGCATCCAAGGATACATCCTAAAAAACTTGTGGGCAAGAAATCAAGAGCTCTTCACAGCTGCCCCGGAGCAAGCCCTTCCCTGGGTCTCGTCGTTCCCGTGGTGTGTGGAGAACCAGTGCTGTGGGATGGGGACTGTCCCCCCGTGCATCCAGAGCTTCACCTCTGAGGACCATGAATCCTCAGGACCTCTGGTTCCTTCAGGGATGTGAGGAAAAGCACTGCTGATAGCCAGGACCACTACTCACCAGGCAGCGGAGATCACCACCTGGCATCCTACGGGGACCTGAGAAGACCCTGGCTCCAAACATTTCTCCTTCCCTCTGCAGAGCTTCAGCTCCCCTGGTGGCTCCCAGCCCATTTCCCAGCCCAAAAGGCAGCACCTGAACCCCCATCTCTCCCATCCCGTGTTTCACCACCGTCCCGGCTCCCGGCATCCTGAGGTTTCACAGGGACCTTCAGCTTTTAAACCACATTTCTGGCTCTCTGACCCCTGAAGCAAGCAATCCAGGCAACTCGCACACAACCAGGCAATAAAACTCCTTAAATACCCATAGTTCAAGGCACCGGATGTGCAAGAGCTGGCTCCCAGCGCCCCTCGCACCACCGGCCTGTGCAGCAATTATAAACACAAATATTTGCTGCAATCTGTTTTCTATCTCCGCATCCCTCCTGGGCTCAACTCGCCCCTCCCAGCTCGAGGAACACCAGCATCTGCTCCTGCTTAAAACACACTTCTGCAAACCCCGCCGGCTTGTTCCAAAACGGAGGGAGATGGGGGAAAGACAGCGCTTGGCTTTGCTGGCTTTTGTGTTCTGTTGGGGTTTTTTTTTTTGGGTTGTTCTTTTTTTTTTTTAAAAAAAAAAAAAAAAAAAAGAGGGTTCATACTTCTCCCTCTCTCTTTCTGTTCCTGCTCAGCATGGAAAGTTTTGCTTCAGCTCGCCCTTGTGACTGGAAAAAGAGCCAGTTCATCGCAGCAGAACAAGGGGGCTGTTTCTTCTTTCTTTTTTTATTCCAGGGTTCTTAGGAAAGCAGTTTTGCAGGAAGGTTTCCGCAGAAAAGCAGGAGCGAGGTCCCTGGGGAAACCCCCTTACAGTGACCCGGGTTTGAGAGGCTGATGAAGATGTGGTGGGGATTCAGCTCGGCGGGTTTTGGGGGGAGGGAGAGAAGAAAGCCTGGGAGAAGGAGAGGGAACCACCACGGAAGGGAGCAGCACCCCACAGCCATGGCAGAGCCATTGCCCTCCCCAGAGAAAACCTGTGCTGGTGTTTGGGGCTGGCACCAGGGATGCTCTGCCAGGCAAAAATGCCAGGAGGTGTTTGTGGGTGTCCCTGGGTGTTTGCTGATGCCCAGACCTGCTCGTGTACCAGAGTGACAGGATTTGCCCCAGGTCACAGCCTGGGCTGTGTCAGAGCTGGAGCAGATGCTCCATCCGCTGAGACCTGCAATCCAGGGTTTTAACCCCAGGTCTGCGTTTCTTCCCCCAGATTCCCTGGGACAGTTTGGGAAAGGTGACAGGTCCTGGTCTTTCGTCTCCCCAAGATTCCTGCCTTCCCTCCTACCCGGTGAAACCCAGGAAGCAGCGAGCTTTGCATTAGCACCCAATTGCTGTGCTCAGCATCTAACCCCACGCTGCCAGAGGAGTGTCTAAGGGAGAAGGCAGAGCCAGTGTGTCCCATGTCCTCCCCCGCTTTCTCTTCAGCCTTTCAGGGCCAGGCAGGGATTTCCATCCCCAGGACGTGACCTTCCCAGGATGGCTGGACTTTGCAGCCAGCTTCCCGCTGCAGGCACAGATGCTCCTGCCCCAGGTGCCTGTGCTTGTGGAGCCAGAGACTGTCGCGACAGCAGGAGCTGGCACAAGCTGTCCTATGGGGACCTCAGGGGACGGTGACACGTCTGCGTCACGGATGACAACACCAAATGGCCTCAGCATCACTGCTCAGACCCTCTCTGCCTCTGGAAAACACCCCAGTGGCTTGAGCCTTATCAGGCTGCCAGCCCTTACCCTGCCAAGGTAGGAGCAAACAGGGAACACAACAGGACACTTGTAAAACCCTGGGTTTTGCCCATAAATCAGTTTTGCCCCTTCTTCCAACCACATCCCAAGTGCTGAGCATCTTTGCCCCACTCCAGGGTTGATCCTCCGGCATCAGAGGGTACCAGCATCCCCTCTGCACCCGTGAGGGAGGGGAAGCACAACCCTTCTCCCCCAAGTGGCAGGAGCCCCATCTAAAAGGGGGTTGGGGGGGACACAGGGAGCACGACGGTGCTTTTCCAGCCGCGGAGGCAGAAAGCCAGCCGGCTGCGATTATCAAATGCTGCTTTTCATGGCTGAAAAGCAGCAGAAGGACACGGCAGAGCCTGCCAGGGCTCTGCTCAATGAACCAGCCCCGTGGCTCAGAGCAGGATGCGTTTGTCCCCACTCCTCTTCCATCCCCCCTTCCCTGCAGCCGCTTCAAGGCAAAGGGATTTCCCCGCGCGGGGCAGGACAACGATCCGCTCTCGTGCTGCGTGAGCCGAGGCATCGCTGGCACAGCTCCCCGTAAAAAAGGAATTTGTTAGCACTCGAGTTGGAGCAGCAGGAGGTAAGGGGGTGGCAGAGGGAGCTGAAATAGCTCCCGGCTCTTCCCTCCATCCCTCCACCCTCCTCAAACCTTCTCTGGCTGGGAACTGGATATCCCAACCCGTCCCCAACTCTCCGACGGAGGCATTTATGGGCTTGTTGTAATTGCAGGTTTCTATTTGATTGCAAGGGAGGCATCAGACCCAAAGCCACTGAAGTCCCTGTGGACACCAAAACCCAACCCTGGGTCAGCTATAAATGTCCTGTCCACATGCTCTTGAAGGCTCCCAGTGCCACCAGGCTCAGCAAGGAGGTGATGTCCCCTTCCCTGTGCCCTGGGCTCTGCTGTAAACCCCTGCACCACTCCAGGACCCAGCCCAAACACCCCTGAGCCTGACCACTGGCTTAGATCCTATTTTTTTCTTGAAAACAGAAGCGCTTGGAACACACCTTGGAGCCTGAAGAAGTTTGCAAACAACCCAGCTGCATTCTCCAAATCCTTTCCAGCTCTACAGAGGTATTGAAACATTGACTGAGGAGCTGCACGTGATCTACAGGCAGATATTATAAAGAAGAAAACAGGTCAGATTTTGGCTGCTCACCAACACAGCCACCATTTCACAGAATCAAATTGAGACTTTAACATAAATGCCAGCAGGAAGCCAGTGCTGTCTGGGGTTCCCAGACCCATCTTCCCACCACATCTTCCCAAACCCCTCTTGTGCCTGGAAAAGCTTGCACAGGGGAAGAAGGGGCTGCTTTAGAATCAGTCATTTAGGTTAGGAAAGGCCTTCAAGATCACTGTGTCCAACCATAAGCTTAGCCCTGCCAAGTCCACCACTAAACCACATCCCCAACATCTTCACATTTTATTTTTAAATACCTCCAGGGATGGCCACTCAACCACTTTCCTGGGCTCAGAACTCTTAGGAAGATTTCTTTGGGTCCGCAACCAAACCAGAGATTTCTCTGGATCTTCCCACATCCCTGTGGCTCCGGCTGCATCCCGCTGCGAATTTAGGGAGCCCTCTCTCTGCCACAGCATCTTTCAGCCGGGTAAAGCCCATGGGCTGGGCTCCCTCCTCCTCTATGGGAAAAGGAAAGTCTGGACTTAAGTTATTAGTTTGATTAACATTTAGGGGGCAGAGAAGGGTGCAAAAATCTTGCTCTCAGGTCCAGTGAGGTTCCCAAGGAAGAAAAATCACTGGATTCTCCACATGCCCTGGGCTCCCCGTGCCAGAGGCTGCATTTCCAACCTGCAATTGCAATGGGTTGGATAAGATGCGGACTCATGGTTGAAAGTGGTCCCCACCCAAGATGTCATCCCATGCCCTACTGAAGGAAATTATTGCTGGATCAGTGCAACAACAAGATTTTTTCCAGAGGTTTGGCCGCAAAGCATCATCTCTTGGTATGGCAGAAATGCCTGCAGCAGACCAGACCATCCACCAGCATCCTCTCCCTGACCGAGGGTGGTAAAAAATGCTGTAGAAGTAGGATAAATCACAGAAAAGAACACAAAAATGAGCTATTCTGCCCCCACGTAGGTTTCACTGCTGGGCCTTAACATTCGGTGCCTGTAGATGAAGCAATTTCCACACCAGGAAGGAATTGCTGGTATTAACCAACCTGCAGCAGGATGAAAAACCATCGTCGAAAAGAAAGGAGGAAGGACATTGTTTGAAAATCCAGACTCCAGGTTAGAACGAGTTAATCCCAGTCTGTGGCCAAGGTCCTCCCCAACCATTTCAGGAGGATTTCAGCCCCCTTTCAAAAGGGGATTTTGCAATACATTGCCTTACATTGCAAAATGAAAAGTAATTTGGAGCTGAGAAATGGATTATGCTCTGCTGAGAAAGTGTTCAGCCGGGGTCTTTTGACAATTTGGAAAGCTTTCCTTTTTCTTCTGAAAAACATGTTGAAACAGAAATCTGTTGAAACTAATGTTTTTCTATAAACACACTGGGTTTCAACAAACCTCCATTTTTCAAGCAAAAACAGTTTCTCTAAAAATAACCAAGGGGTTCTGCCTGGGACCGGTCTCATTTCCATGGCACTTGGGCAGATATTGCCCCCAAAACCTGCACCACCCCATTACTGGAGGCATTTCCATGGCCATGGACTTGCAGCAGGGTTTGACTGGCAGTTTTTTGGGAGCTGGAGGGGGGGTTTTTTGCAGTCAGAGGGGACAAAGCAGCAGTCATGGGCAGGGAACATCTCTCTGGCTTCTTGGGGAAGTCCCAGCAGGGAGGCAATAGCATCCCTCCTGCAAGGAGCGTGCCCAGTCCCCTGTCCCAACAGCCGCTACTGTGTTTGGGGTTTATTTAAGGAAAAATAAATAAGTAAATCTATAGTTTTCACCTGAAAAGTGTTTGGCATCATTTAATACCCCCAGCTACTGGGACTCTCTCATCTGCAACCGTGAAAGCTGATCAAAGCACAGCGGAGAGCCACAGCAGCGGAGCCACGGATCGATAGGGCCACAATTACACATTGATTTTTATTTTTATTTATTTATTTTTTTTCCTAGGCAGCTACTCTCATGCCACCGGCATTCCCCTCCCTCCCAGCCCTCGTCACACTCCATCTCCACAAGATAAATTGGCCGGGTGGGTTGGGAGCAGGAATTTCCCCTGCTCGATAATCTCAGCCTTGAAATTTTTCTTCAAGCCGTGGGGCAGGATCAGCAATTCCCCTGGCTGCCCCGAGCCCTGGCCCCTCTCCCACACTGGGGAGACCAGTCACAGACATTTCCAAAGACCCAGTAATTAATGGGGCACAGTCAAGTCTCCAAACTGGGGCACGTGAGGGACAGAAGCAGGGGCTCTGCTGGTCCCTGCCCCTCAGGGGGAGGATGCTGCTGCTCAGGCTGATGGAAGCAGATTCATGGCATGACCATATTAGCCCTCTGCTCTCTCCCCCCTGTTTGTTACCCTAATGGGGATTATTATACTTATTATGGTCTCAGCTGCCAATGTTTATTGATTCTGACACTGGAGTGGTTTTAATCAGGGCCCTGAAACACGTTATTATCGGCGCCAAAGGGTCATCAACACACAAACAGAGCCACGGTGACAAGGACAACAATAAAACCCCTGGCTAGGCTAAATAAAATAAAACCAGGATGCTGGGTGGACGGGGGAGCTCGCTGGCAGGGGGGACAGACGAGTGTCCCCAAACCAGGGTGGCATCGTGTCCCCAAACCAGGGTGCTGGCAGTGGCATCGTGTCCCCAAACCAGGGTGCTGGCAGTGGCATCGGGGAGGGCAGTGGAGCTGTGAGGTTTTGCTCGGGAGCGAGTTGCAAACCCAGGGAGCACCTGAGCAGCTGATTTTCACACCTCACACGCGCTCAGGCACAGCCAGCCGCCTCCGATTCGCCTCTTCCCCCCCAAACCCAGTGAGTCACCCAGAGTTTCTTATGCAATTGTGGGGAAAATAAATAAATAAATAAATCTCTAATTGCAGAGATAATGCCACGGGAATGACACACACACCAGCACCGAGAGCTGTGGTGTTCGATTAGAGATTACCCACATTTGTATTTATAGAGCCTGCCTCTGATTCAACCCCTTCCAGCACGGAGCCAGGAGCCACAAGCCCTTTCCCATGTCCCCCCCCCTTCACTTCCAAAACTAGCAGCCCCTTTTGTGGAAATCACCTTAAAGGGGGTCTGGGAGCAAGTGGCAGAAATGAATAACACTTAAACCAGGAATAGCTAGAGAGGGGGAAGGCGCTGCAGCAGCGATGGCTGGCCCTTCCCGCGCTCCCACTGCTGGTGCTGGTTAGCAATACAGCACACACAGGGCAGGCAGCATCGATCTGCTCAGAGATCATTAATTCATAAGCCCAGGCATTGATTTTTCATGCACGTCCTCATGCAAGTTTTATCCTTTAGCCACGCGAGCCCCCGCCGGGTCCGGGCATCACCCCACACGGTGCCGGCAGGGGCGTGCGGAGCAGCCGGCCAGGGAATGGAAACCCAGCTTTGCTGCCCCAGGGGTTCCCCCCACAACCTAATTAGCCTCTTGGCAAAGCCACCTAATGACCCGCCAGAGACCCTCTGCTTCTCATTCTGTGCCTGCTTACCTAAGAGATGCCCCACTGCAGCTCTCACCCTCCATCCGGGGAGTCCCTCTGTCCCCAGCACATACATCCTCTGTCTCTTCAGCAGACACAAGGCAGTCCAGATCCAGGCAGGAGGCTCCCAGGGAAATGGAATAACTTGGGTTTGAACAGACAAAAAAGTATTTAAGGCACCGAGCAGGACCTTGATCCATGTCACCCCCATCCCTGCTCCATAGCCCCCACTGCTCCCCTCCCATCGAGGATCCCAAACACCGGCACAAGTCTCTCCATCCCTGTGACGAGTTCAGTTGGGCAATTTGCTGGTCGGGAGGGGGGGAAACTGAGGCCACTGAAGGGTGTGAGGGACTGGTGAGGGCTCACTGAGCCCTTGGGAGATGCTCTTTTTACTCCATACCTCCCCGATCTCACCCCCTCTTTGACATGAGCACTGAGAGCTGGGGTGAGAGGGAGCAGGGCTGGCAGCCTTTGACCAGCTCATTTCAGAGCCCTTTTAGGGCCCAACTCTTCTTTCACTATTGAGGGGGTAGATCAGAATAATCTGTTGATGGGGCTGGAGGAAAATCCCAGGAGAGAAAAGTCCAGCCCCAGGCTGTTCCCCCCCAGGACAAAGCAATCACTTCTCCAAACATCAGTTGAACTGGCTGTGCCATCGCTGCCGCCACTTCCCCCTCCCAGAGGCTCTGGGAGACGACAGGTCCCTGTTCCTCACAGGAGGGACCGTCTGGCATCTCCCTGGGAGCCACTTGGGATGCAGAGCCCATCCCTGCTCTCTCCTGGGTCATTTTTTTTCCCCCCCTCTCCGCTTGGCTGGCCCCGTGCAGACGCTTGTCACCCGCTCCAACAACGATGCCTGTCTGGTGGTGGGGGGGGGAGGGAGGGGGGAAGGAGAAGACAAGCAGGTGCATCCCAGCTTCTTCACTTGGATCTGATGGTCCATCCTGGTGGGATTGGGGTGCAAAACTGCCTGCTGCAGCCCTGAACTGGGAGGAGGAGGTGGGAGCATCCCTAGGTTCCGCCCCCCGCTGCATCACCTGGGTGACACTGGGAGGGGGCAAGCAGGGAGACAAGATGGAGAGAGCTCAGGCAATCTGTTTGAGATGTGCATCGATTCCTAATGTGCCCGGTAGCCTGCCTGGCTCTTTGGGGAAGCATTAGGAGCCAGTGCTTAGAAAAGCTGTCCACGGCCCACTGCAGTAAAACCCTCGATTACCTCACTGCCACGGCACACAGCCCAGGGCAGGGGGGGCGGAACAAGGAAAGAAGGCACCAGGCTGGGCCTCCCCAGCAGCCAGCATCCCTCCAACCCCCATCCACATCACTCATCCCAGGGGGAAAAAACCAAACAACCAAACCCCAGTGTCCTGGCCACACGCGGGGGCTCTCCCCAGTCCCCGCTACCCAAGAGGGTGCCCTTCTCTCTGCAAGGGCAAGCACATCCCAGGAAGCGGCCACCCAAATTCCCCCCCACTCTGGTCTACCATCTCCTACCTGTCTGGGTGTAAACAGGGCAGAAAGCCCCCACCCAGCAGCCATGGAAAAACACAGCTCCTGGGGTGGGAGCCCTGAAGACCCACAGGGAAGTGCCCCCCCCTCCCCACAGGACCCAGCTCTTCAGCGAGCCCAGCGGTGCTGCACAATGGCTTTGGCTCTTAAGTAGAGAGGCGAGGGAAAGCAAAACCTCTTCATCCAGCTGAAAGCACCAGGGGAGTGACAGGTAGGTAGAAATAATTACTCAAATTGGAATTTGGGGTAATTACGTTCTGCGTTCCCGCAATTTTCCCTGTGGGGAAGCCTTTTCACAACCCCAAATCACAAACAGATTTATCACCGGCTGAACACCAGGTCCTTTCCCTGTAATCTTCAAACTCAAACATATATTTCTCTGATCATAAATTAGCAATACTTGCACTCGCTCTCTCAAAGCTGTTTCTCTCTTCCCCCTCTCCAGGTTTTCCACATCCTACAGAAACGGAAGATCCAGGCTCCGGCTGGTTATTTTAAAAGACGGCAATCAATCAAGGCTTGCCAAGCTCAGCTCTCCTCCTCCTGCTCGGGGTCCACAACACACCAACACCCCAGCTGCTGCCACACCAAGCCCTTCCTTCGGGGTACATCACCTCTAAACCCCCGCGTGGTCACCCCATTCAAGCTTGGAAGAGTTTGGCTTCAGGTCACTTAAATGAAAAATAAAAATATCTAAAGCCGGGAGTGGGGAAACCCTGAGCTGGGGGATGAATCCCCAGTGGGGGAAACCAACATGCCCAGCAGGACACTGGTCCTTGTCCCAGAAGCCCTGGAAAAGCCTGGCTGGCATGGAAAGGCCATAAAATAAGTATTCAGGCATTTTTTCTCCATGTCATCAGACGGCTTGGTGTGTGCAGCCGGTGGTGGGAGATGGTGCAGGAACAGAGAGTCGCCTTGGGAAGGATGCTGGAGAAACCCTTCCCTCGGCAGCAACAGGCCAGGGCTACTCGGGGGTAGGATCCAGTTGGCCCTAGGCTGGGAGCAGCATCAGATGGGAATTCACCAGTTTTAGGGAGACACCAACCAGCTTTCCAACCCCCCCCAAGGAGGGGACACTGTCACTCCTGGCTGCAGCAGGGACATCATCTCACATGCCACCACCTCCAGCATCCTCCGGACCAACCACATCTCCCTGGGAGAGGTTCCTCCAGCAGAGACTATCTCCCCCCACGCTGCTCCATCACCCCCAGCCTCCCTCCAGCTCCCCCCCCTTCCAAACCCAGGTCCCTCCAACCTCTTCCCTCTTCAGGAACTGGGTTAAGCTGGGGGGAGCCCCCCTTCTGGAGGACACGTGCCTCCTGTCGCAGAGCCTTTTTCCCAGGCGTCAGGGCTCCTGTTGACAAGACCTAACGCAACGTTGCTAATAATAACTCAATCTTGGTCATATCTCCCATCCCAGAGCAGCTCACGGCGAGGAGTCCCACTCACTCCGGAGCAGGGTGGTGGAGGAGGAAGAGGAGAGCTGGGAAAGCCCCAGGGTGCTGCACGCACCCCCTGCCCTCCAGAGACCCACAAGCAGGGAGGGGGCTGACTTTTCCACAGATTATTTCTATGTTAAACATTCACAATTTGGGGGAAGGGGGGGGTGTGAAGAGGGAAAGAATGTGTTTTGTTCTGTCTCTTCCTTTTGCTGTGTTTTTCCTCCTCCTTTTTCCAGTGGTAAAGTGGAAAATGGGGAGAGGAAAAGCCCAAGCACATTTGGGCTTTTTTTCCTCCTCCTCCCCCCCAGCCCTGCTCCTATTTCCATTGTCAGGTTTCCCTGAAGGGGCCGGGGCAGCTGTCTGCACCCCAGTGATAATTCATGAACAGCCCTTTCATTTCCACAGCCCTTGCAGCTCCGATCTAATGAATCCCAGCACTGGGATCCTTTAAAAATATTATTAAATAAATAAATAAATGGGGTAGATCTGAAAAACTGAGCAGCCACACAGCTCTCCCAGCTTGGCTGCTATTAATTACTCCATTAGTGTTAGGGATGCACAACCTCTCAGACCCTAAGGCACCTTTTGGGACTTCTCTAGGTGAGATGCTGGGTAAATATAAGCAGGAAAAGGAGTTTCTGGTCAGTCCAGGGGAGCCTGGTAGCCAGTCAGTTGCCCGAGTTGGGGACAAGGAGTGGGACACATCAAACCTGGACAAAGTCCAGCCCTGCTGCTGGGTGGTGGGAGCTCACCGAGGGCTTTGGCCGGGGCTGCTCGAGCCTTCCAGCCATGAGCTGCACAAACAGCCACCCTAAACGATCGCACGCTAAGCACAAATCAGAGCCTTGAGCCAACAGCCAGTTAAGTGCTATAAATAAAGCTGTTATCATCCCTGCCTCACTCGCTGAGCAAGCTGGGCCACAGCACTTCCTCCCCAGCAGTGTTTAAGGGTGATTTCTGGTCCGGAGGAGACCAACAGCTTGTCAGCATCCACCGTCCAGTGGCCTTTTTCCATCCTGCCATTGATTTTGTACTTGGTCAATAAATCCACCGTCTACCTGCTCTGGTGGGGGACAGAGCTGGAACAGACACAACCACTGTCCTGTTTAGGCAAACCTGTGTTATCTCTGCGGCCTCTTTCCAACTTGCCTGCGTGCCAGGAGGGCTAAGAGCCTCCATCCTCCTCCTCCTCCTCCTCCCAGTCCTGTCCCAGGTCTCTAACCCCAGCTACCGCTTCTCTGCTCCTGACCTGGTCCCCCTAACCCTGCAGTAAGCTGCTTGTGCTGCCCCCGCTGAGAAGCAGCAACAGGACAGAAAAGGATGGCTCTGTCCCCAAGTGGTGGATAAGGGACATGGCCCAGAGTGGCACAGGGAGCTCCTGGTCACACTGGTGGGAGGAGAGCAGAGAAGAAATCTGCATGAGGAGAGGGGAGTAGGAAGAGGGATGGACATGGTGATGTGAGAAGAGCCCCTTTCCCACTGGGGGAATGAGGACCTGTAGGAGGAAGTCTGAGAAGAAGATGGAAGCAGCCTGTAGACAGGTGTAGTAGGTCGCTGAGTCCCTGCAAAGATGCCACACGCTGTCCCAGATCCTCCTAAATCAACCCAAGGGAAGGAACATGTTCATGTCATGCTCCCCAGGAGACAGAGAGGTAGAGGAGGGTGAAGGCTGCTGCTCTCTGGGGCTTCAAGACTTTATCATCTCTGTTTTGGAGCTGGTTAATGATGCGTGGCCAGGGCTGGGAGGAGAAGGTGGAGGGGAAGGGCAGGATGGAGGAGGTGTGGGGGGCCCATATGGAGATGCTTCTCTCAGAGAGTGGCAAGATGCTGAGCTGGCGGGAGATTGGGAGCTCACCGAGATGTTGGCTGTTAGAGCCAAGCAATCAATATGTGAAAATCCAGCCCAGGCAAGGAAGGTGACCTTGAGCAGCAGAGAAAGGGAGGGAGGAGAGCTGCATGAATTACACACTGAGACGATCCCTGAGCGAGGGAGGGAGGTGAGAGCAGAGGGATGGAGGGGAATGAGAGGGACAGGCTGGAGAGGAGTCCTCTGCTGGGCTGCTGCAGATCCTGCTGTGTGGCTGGGGAGAGGCCAGCCATGGATCCAGCCAGAGGAGATGAGAGGAGGGAGATTAATGCCTGGAGTTACTCTGCTCCTCCCTGTCCATCCCTTCACATCCTGTACCAAGGGGGATGCAGCTCCTTGCACGTACAGAACAGTCTGGGAGTGTTCGTTTGTCTCATCCATACATTCCGACTGGGGCTGCTCCTGGTGCTCCCCCCACCCCACGTCATTTAACCATCTCCAGCCACGGGGCTGCCACCATTTCCCCATCACACACAGACGAATTTGAAGCCCTGCAGCTCCTGCTGTTACTCAGCAAACGCTCCTGAGATCAGAGTGATGCCTTTGCACAGCTCCATCTCACAGCTTCTAACATGGGCCCTGCCCTAATTCTTCTCTCCCATTTCTCTGCTCCCTCCCCTGCTGCTGCCAGGTCCCCGTGTGCCTCCAATGGCTCTGGCTCCTCTGCTGGCCCCGTTTGACCACGGCAAGGTGGCAGAAGCAGCACCTGTATCTCAGCAGAAATGCACCATCCCTTCCATTCATACGTGCATGGGACAGGCTGTACAATCTTCTGCCACAAAAATGGCTTCAAAATGCAGGCAGGTCCCCAAGGGCAGGTGGTGACCCTGCACTTCAGCTGGGTAGAGCTGCAGACATCAGGGGATGGAGAGGAGCCAGGACTGCCACAGTCTAAGGGGCACAGAGCAGCAGGTAGATAAGGTGGCCAGCTCTTGGACGTGCTGCCAAACTGGGCTGGAGCAGGACTGTCCCGCTGGCAGAAGGGCTCAGCAGAGCCCTTCTAATGCCCACTGCCATCTCCAGCCAAGGCTCTGTGCCTCCATGCCTCAGGGCAGGGTCCTTCCAGCCCCACTAGGGTGCTCAGGGAGACCTTGGAGACATCCCCATGGGATGAGAGTGGGTGGGAACAGGCAGCAGGGCCAGCAGCCAAAAGGGGTTGCTTCTCCTTAGATCATGCTGCAAAGAAAAGTACTGGTTTCTCCCCCCCCCATTACATCAGTGAGGACACAAGAGCACAGTTAATAACTGCACCAGCAGAACAGTGGGGCTGAGCCCCCAGCAGTCCCTTCCCAAAGACAACCCCCCTCCAGGGCTTTGGGGAAGTGAGTGGAAGACCTGCTGCCCCAGCTCATCCCCTGCTCCCAGGGGTGTAAGGGCAACTGAGAGCCACACAGCACCACTGCATCTCAGCTCTCCCCCAGCAAATCCCTCCCAGAACCGCCCCAATACTCTTAGAAGAGTTTGGTTTCTGCAAAACCAGCAGCCCTTTTGCCCCCAGAGACATTTCTCCACCTACCTCGCTCTCCTCCCCCACAAAGCAAACCCTTCTCTCTCCCTTCTGCAGCTCCTTTAAATCCCTCCTCTGCCAACACCCAGCACCTGGGCTATTCCCCAGCTGCATGGGCATGCTCAAGAAATGCTAAAACCACCCCAGAAGGGAGGGAATGAGCAAGAGAGGGAGCTTGCAGTCCGAAGTTAAGGTCAGGCGTTTTCCCAACACTCTGCCTTGCCATCTAGTGGGATGAACGCGAAGGACCGGGACTCGCCGTCGGGAAAAGTTGGCCAACTCCATCCCGATGGAGCCGAGCCTGGCTCACAGCAATAGATCCTCCCACGGGAGCAGATGAAATCACCCTGGGGGCAAAGGACGGTGCGAAGGTGTCAGAAGGATGGATGGGGAAGGAGGAGAGATACGGGGATAGACAGACAGGGGCTGGATAGACACAGCTGTTTCAAGGCTGACACGCCACCAGCACTAATAAATCCTGGCATTTTAGATCTAGCCTGAAAGGAAAGGCTGGAACGGCTCCAAATTCCCATTTACGAAGGGCCCTGGCTTTTGGATGAACATAATCTGTATCCGAGTAGGGTTTTGCATGGAAAAGGAAGGTAAAATTGTGGGGGACACACACAACACACACACGCCCTGTGTTGCCACCCTCTGCTGGGATGCTCGTGCTCATCCTGTGCCAAGGAGGCAAGCACCAGCACTCAGTGGGGTTCCCAGCATGTCCCAGATAAGGAGCTGGATCTTCTTGTGAGGTTTTCCTCCAGCTGCCTTAGTTTGCCTCCCTGGGCCTGGAGGATGTGGGCTGAGCTCAGTGGTTTCATTTCAGGATTCTGGATTCTCCGGGGATGTGTCATCCCTCTCATGGTATGCGTGTTTGTTACATGTGTATAAAAATATAGAGGATGAATACATTATATTTAAAATATCTCACCACTGGGCAGCTCTTTTCGGGTGTTGAAAGCTGGGATGATACAAGATATTTTAACTACCTCCGAGTGATTCTTTCCTGCTGGACCTGGGGCCATTTGGCTCACAGGCTCCGGTGCTGTTCCAGCCTTTCTCCACAGCTGAAGCAGACCCAAACCTGGGGACACCCTCCCCCTGGGCAGAGCTCATGCTGGAGATGCCACTTGGCACCAGGACAACTCCCAGTCCCAGAGGGGGTCAGGGTCCCCCCAGAGAGGGGGACATGGTGCTGGGGTGCGGTGATGGAGGAGCCCAGTTGCCCTTGGTGGGGTTTCCTATTAAATCCTGTTTTGGAGCACATGGGGACAGCCCAGCGAGAGCCACAGTTCATATCTGGGTGTCCAACACTCCTCCAGAGCCACACAGACCCACCTGATGGACCTGGGGACAGCTGAGGGGACAGCCCGATCACACAGGTGAAACCTGATGGGGCCAAAGCATCACCTCTCTGGAGCAAGGCAGCTCCCAGTCTCTGGCCAGGAAACCCTGAAAGACACAGAGGGGTCTTCCCAAGGTTCTGGGGGGGAATCAAGAAAAAAGTGGGACATGAGGAAGTGTCTATGTCTGCAAACCAGCACGGTTCACAAGGCAGCTGCTGAGCTGGGGCTGTGTGAGGGTTTTCCACTGCTCTCACTGTTGAGAATAAAACACTGATTGCATTTTTAAAGTCTCTATTTTATTATTATTAAAGCCACCTGCCTCCTGCTCCGTTTGCCCCAGAACTGAGTTCACCCTGACACAGAGGCTCAGCTCACACCAAGGTTCAATGCACTTTCCCTAACCCCACATTCTCCATGGGGCAGCAGGGTCCAGGGTGGGGGTCTGGGTGGTCTGGGGACACTTGCCCTCAGTTCTCAGCCATGGGGCTCAGAAGAATCGACCCGTGGGCAGGCGGGGCAGGCAGAAATAGGCGTTGGGGAAGAGGCTGAGGTTGATGGGGTTGCCATCGAGGCGGATGTCCTCCAGCGCCCTGCGGATCTGGCTGTGGTCTTGGCTGTCGCAGAAGGTGTCCTCGTGCATGGTCTGGATGTTGTTGTTCTGGCCGGGGAGGAAAAGGGCAAAATCAGAGTCAAAGGGATGGGGGGGTGGGATTGTAGGAAGAGGAAAAGGAGGAGGAGGAAGAAGAGGAGAAGATGGTGGTGGAATCTGCTTGACTCAGGTACAGACAAGCCTGGGTCCGGGCTCGTCTCACCTGGAGGTGCAGGGAGCGCAGGCTCTGGGGCAGAGGTGCCGGGATATAGTCCAACTGGTTATCAGACAGATGGAGGAACTGCAGCTGCTTCAGCTCCTGCAGGAAGAATGGAGAGATGAACCCCCCTGCTCCCAGCCCCAGCCCTCTGCATCACCCCCGTTAACCCTTGGCCTGGTAGATTTGGGCTAAAACCAGCCTGGATTCATCCACTGGCAGCCCCAGCACCCACCCGGAAAGCTTCAGGCTGGAGGCCGGTGCTGGGGATCCTGTTGAGACGGGCATCCAGCCGGACGATGCTGCGGGGCAGCTCGGGCAGTGCTGTCAGCCTGTTCTCGGGCAGGATGAGCTCCTGCAGGCTGGGGAGCAGGCGGAAGGCGTCCACGTCGGCCCAGGAGATGAAATTGCTGGTCAGGTCTATGCGCTTCAGCTTCTCTGGTGGGAGAGGAGGAAGGGGATGAACAGGGATCCGTGCGGAACTGCTGATTTCCCCCGTGCCCCATTGCAGAGCCTGCCCCTTCCCTTGCCTGGACCTACTCAGCCCTGTGAAATCGCTGGCCCGGATGGTGCCGATGCGGTTGAAGCGGGCGTAGAGGTAGGTGGTCTCTGGTGGCAGCAGTGGGATGTGCTCCAGGTTGGCATCGTCGCAGTAGACGGAGGTGCCAATGCACAGGCAGAGCAGGCAGCTGGGCAAGGCTGGGGGTGCAGAGGTGACCCATGGCATGGCACGGCTCCCCCCGTCCCCCAAAGCACCCCCAACATGCAGGGAGATGGGGGGCAGGGGGGGACATCCCCACCCCTGCCCATGCTGGGGGTCTTTAGCACCCAGAGCTGCCACAGCACCTTCATTAGAGAAACAGCCCCAGGGCACCTCATCAAAGGAAGGGCCAGAAACTCCCAGCCAAAATTGCTGCTAATAAATGAAGCTGCTCAGGGCCAAATACCTCCCGCGGGGGTGGGATGGGGGGGAGACGCAAGACTGCCAAGCACAGCAGGCTCGCTTGCCCCCCCCCCCCCCCCTTATTTTCTTCCACAGAAAAAAATGGAATAAAAGAAAATAGTTGTTCATACAGCAAAAAACATCTGTCTTGGCTGAGTGAGGGTCCCAGCAAGCTGGGCAGGGGCGACAGGAGGGGTAAAGCCGTGTCCCCCTCCCTTCCTCCCTCCCCTCTCCCCCCAGCGCCCGCGAGACTCAGCATCCATTAGTGGGGGAGTTCAAAGCAGCAAGGCAACAATTTCCCTTTGCCTCCTACTTAATTTGTCCCAGTCCAGAGTGACAGAAAATGAATAAAGATATTTATCCCTCGCTACAGGATTTTAATTGTCACTAATCTAATTGCTACTCTGTCCGACTGTCGCAATGCCTCTGCTCATTAAAATGTTGCTGCTTTGCTGGAGCTCTTGTTTCCCAGAAATGTCTCCTCCTGCCTGCTGTGTGATAAGGCGCACTCCCAACACCCCGGGCAGAGCAAATAACTGCTGCTGTCTGCTGGTGGCAGAAGGATTTGCTCCCCTTTTCTCCAGAGCACTGGTCCCACCACCCCTGGGATGCGTGGCTGCATCCTATGGGGACCAAACCCCACCTTTGTGCTGCTCCCAGGGGTCTGCACTCACCCTGCGTTGGGGCGGGTGCTGGGTGGACGGGGCCGGAGATGGTCGGAGGCTGCAGCTTTGGGGTTTCAGTTGTGGCATCCTGGTTTGGGGGAACCGTGGGGTCCTTGGGGCGAGGAGCCAGGGTGCCAACCTCGATCTGCAAACACAGCCTGGGCATCAGGGCTGGGGTGGCCGAGCGAGTCCTCCCGCTCCTCTCCAGGGCAGGAGGCACTGGCCAAGGAGTCAAGGGCACTGGGTAGGTCTTGTTGGAAAGCCAGCTCCTCCCCAGAGAGCTCTCCTAGCTCAGGGCTTCAGAAAACACCCTCCCTCCCTATTTCCCCAGAGGGATGTGGGAAGACTCATCTCCCGGGTTCCTCTCATCCTGACCATGAGCCATCCCTGCAGCGATGCTCTGGCCAGGCACTGGCAGGGGACAAGGAAGCCAGAAGAGGTTGGGCTCACACAAAGCCTTTCCTACCACCAGCAATAGCTGTGGAAGAGCCACCACGGCTCATAGGCTTGTGCAAGAGGTTGGTTCTCCAACTGTGCCCCATCCATCCCATGGAACAAGCCCCTTCCTCAGGATGCACCCAGGGAAGACATCATCTTCTGCATCCCCCTCACCTTTGGAGCAAGGTCACCATAGTCGTAGAGCTCCTCATAGTTGCTCAGGTCCAGGATCTCGCCATAGTTGTCCAACGTCAGGTCATAGTTGTCCAGGTCCAGGTTTTCATAGAGCGCAAGGTCAGCTTTCAGCTTCTCTGCCTTCCTCCTCTCCTCCTTGGTTGGGACAGCCCAAGCTGCCCCCAAACACAGGCTGGCGATGCCCAGCCAGGCCAGGGTCTGCATCCTGCACCCCAATGGGGTCAGTGCTCCCAGGACAGCACTGGGGACCACAGTCCCAGGGGTCCAACAGATCCAGCAAAGCAGGGTAGGATGGGACCAGGTGCCCTGAAATGATGGCAAAGCGGTGAAAACGAAGAGGGACAGGAAGGCAGGACCCACACAGCGGCCACAACCAGCCCCGCTCTGCAGCCGTGGTGGGGACTGTGGCCACCACGGGGGACAAATGGCCTCCCTCCCACCCCCGGCCCCGGGAACATTACGCCGTCCCTTTTCTTTTCAGCCCATTTCACGCTCGGCTGGAGGGCTGTGCAGGAGAGGCCCCGTGGCCGGGCTGGGCTGCCCTCTCTTCCCAGCTTTCCCAGCCCCGAGGAGGGGTGAGGGAGCTGGGAGGTGATGATGGAGGTCAGGGTCCTGCCCCACTCCCTCAAGGTGGTGGGTGAAGCTGGTGGCTGGCCCAGTAAATCCAGCAGTAAAACAGAAAGGACCCCAGGAGTCCTAGCACTCTCTCCTTTGGTCCCCCTTGCTCCTACGCCTGGGTCCAAAGCCCCAAGATCCTGGGGAAGCCAGCCCTGGGGGGGGACACGGGGGACTGGAGGACTTGACCCTGAGCGCAAGGGATGCTGGCATGAGGACACCTCCCAGCTCTGGGGTCCATTCCCAAAAGGAGCTTGCTCCCACCCAAAGCTAGCCCCTGCACATGGGTCCCCAGCACCCACCAGGTGCTACAGCATCGCCCACCCAACGGGCTGCACACCCACAGTGGAGAGGCTGGGTAGGGGCCCCAGCAGCCTCCCACACGTCTCTCCCAAACCAAAGGCAAAAACAATGACCCAGCCCAGAGCTTTTGCACCCCTAATTTCTGCCCGTTTCCCACACACCAAACCTTTAGGAGTGTAATGAGCCCCCCTCCACCCCCCCTCCACCATGCATCGCCAGCCCCGACCCTCTTGGCCCCACAGTTCACCCCAGCCCAGAGTTTTTGCACCCCACATTGAGGATGCTGCTCCCTAATTTCTGCCCGTTTCCCACAGATCAAATCTTTATGAATGTAATGAGGCCCCCCAACACATCGCTGGTCCCAGCCCCCGCAGTTCACCCCAGCCCTGGGGCTCTGTTCAGCACTGGAGGAGCAGAAAGAAGACAGCATGGACATACCCCTTTTCCCTTCTTTCTTGGTGTGTGAGAGTCCTGTTCTGCTCCCAGGGGCTGATGCACTGGCTGGGGAAGGGCTGCCAGGCTTTTAATACAAGGAAAGGAGAGGGGGGGCTGCACAGAGGGGCTTGGCACGGCCGAGGGGAGAGGCAGGATGCGGCCAATCAAGCTGGCAGCCCCCCACTGGGACATTATATTGTCCCCAGGGGTGAGCCAGCCCCAATGGTGGCCGTTCTCCAACAGCCCGGGCTTGTGTCTGGGGACGGAGGGGTCGGGATGGGATGGGAGGGGATGGGGAGCAGACTGTGCACCCTACCCCAGTGTCCCCATGGGTGATGGGGACACACAGCCCTGGGCAGAGGGGACAGAGACAGCTTCATCTGTGCCCCAAACATTCTGCCCAAACCACAGAGCAATTTCCAGCTGTGGACACCCCCAGGGATGCAGGAACAGCAAAGCACCAGGCGCAGACAACCCTTTGCTGATCTGGGTTTCAGTTGGGTGGCATCCCAGGGCCCTGGGTGAGCACCCCAGCCCTGGGGAGGGGGTGGGGGGCACCCACCGCTACACAGAATTTGGGGGGCTGCACAGGCCCACCCCAGCAGCCAGATGGCTGGTGATATTCGGCTCGTCCGCCCCCCTCGCCTCCCGCGGGGCTCAGCACCGCTCGCCCCTCTGCAAACCGTTGCTTTGGAAACATGGGGGCGGTTTGGGGAGGGTGGGCTGACGTGGATGGGGGGGGGGACAGCGCAGCTCTCCCCATCAGGGGAGGATGGGAGACATCCCCCATCTCCCCCTGTGTGCACCCACACACCCTGGGACAGGGGGGCTGCTTGATACCCCCCCGTGCAGGGCTCAGCTCGGGGGGCTGTGGCCCTGCTTCATCCTTGGTGGGGGCGGGATGTCATTGCTGGGGAGGTGTCCTGTGGGATCGGGACACCCCAGGATGGGCTGGGTGTACACCACTGTCCCACAGACCCCTGGCAGCGCTGGGCAGCCCTGTGCACCCACAAACACCCACCACCATAAAAATGTTCCTCTCTCTCACAGGCAGCTCACACCCCCCAACGTTCACCCACCCGAGAAGTCGAACCCATTTGCTGGTGCTTACTGGGCAGGCGGGGACACCCTGACAAAACCACACCACCCACAGCCCCCTCACCCCCCAACCCTTGGCATCCCCAGCCCCACTCTGCACAGAGCAGAGGAAAGGGCTGCCTCTAATCTTCATTAAGCCCCTCATTAGGCGGCTCAGCGGCCACCGTGATGGAGATGATGTGGCAGCTGGGGGGTGGCATTATGGCTGACTCAGTGCCTCTGCTCCTTAGAGGGGCTGCAGGAGCTTCTCTGGGGTTGGCTATGGACTTGTCCCCTCCCCAGGGAGTGGGAGCTTTGGTCCAGGGCTGCTGGAGGAGACCCGGCTTCCAGATGGTACCTTCTGCTCCAAGTTGGGGGGACATGGGGGACCAGCTCCTGCCCAGCAGCCCAGAACAGGGGAAATGGCTGCAAAGTAAAAGCTTGGGTTGCTCTGGGGTGGGCGAAGATCCTCAGGGCAGTGGGCTTTGCTGCCCTAGAGAAGCAGCTGGTGTCCATCCTTGTGCCCACTTTTCCTTGTCCCCAGAGGCAGAAGAACCTCTGCAGCCATAGAAATATCTGCAGGTGGCATCTCCCAAAGGGTCAGTCCAAACCCTCACAGCAGAGGAGGTCCCTGCTCAAGCACCCATAAATGGGCTGGGGGGGGTCACCAGCTGCAAGGGGGCTTGATTTGAGCCCCTTAACCTTCTCCAAACTGCCTCTCACCATATCTACCTGCTCCCCAGTGGATCCATAACCTTCTCCTCAGCCCTGGGAAGATCAGCGAGCGTTGTACTGAGGAGAACCCTTTGATGCCCACCCTGGCAATATCCAGAAACAAGGGGCTTCCAGCCTTCCCTGTGACCCTGTGACACACATGGCAAGGTGGGGGCTTCCAATGCCACCAGCCCAGCTCCTGTTCCCAGGCAAGCTCATGCAGAGAGAGAAGAAACAAGCCCCCCCACCTCATTTTTTGCAGCGCTCGGCTCCCCCTGAGTTGCTCCAGGGAGGCAGCGAGCAAACTCACACCCGGGGGCACACCATTCATGCTCTGACCACAGAATACAGAGATTTTGTTCTCCAGCACCAAAAACCATAAGGGGAAGTGACTGCTTTGTGCCCGCTCCGTGGTGCACACACTCACACACACACTCACACACGCGCATCCCCCTCCTGCCGGCGTGCACGCTCCCGTGAGCAGCCCCACGCCGCAGCCCATGCCTTTGCACCCACACCCACGGCCCTCCTCCCTCTCTGCTCATGATTCACACGGGGAGAGCAGCAGCGAGAGGAGATTTTTTGTTGTTGTTGTTGTTGTTTCCCCCCCAAAGCTCTAGCGATGGGCAGAAGAATTAAAGTCGCTGCCTACACCCATTCTGCTCGTGCGAAAAACACACGCGCACCCCCCAACCCCTCCAACAGCAGCCCCGGGGATGGATCCAGGGCTCATTGCTGTGGGTAGGAGAGATGTCTCTCCCCCTGGATGCCCCCACTCATTCCCTAGAGCCCCTCCGTGCTGTCCCCCCAGGATAACTCACCTTGGGGACATTTGTCAGAGCACCAAGGTGACATGGGGGGCAGCTCAGCCCGAGTTCACACAACCTTCCAGGCCAGCAGTTTCTCCCAGCCAGCTTCCAGGGAAGATAACCCCCATCAGCTGCAGCCTCGAACCTGGGAGCTGCAGCCCAAGTTGGCTCCGTTAATTAGAGTTGCTCATTAAGACAGGCACATGCACCATAACCCTCCTGCTCTGATGCTGGGTGCTGCCTGTGGGTCCAACCCAGCACTGGTTCGAGCGTGGAAACACACCACAAATGACCCCCAACCCTGTCAGCCTCCCACTGCCGGGACCCCCAAGGCCTCCCAAGCTCCAAGTGTTGGGAAAATTGATCCCAGTGGTGGAAAATCTGGTCCTGAATGGAGCAGCAGCAGCTCCTGCGCAGCGAGGAAGATGAGGATGGATCAGAGAGAGGCAGGTCCGACCGCAGCGCTGAGTCCTTTGTGAATCATTTTATTTTCACTGCTGCGGAGAGTAGGAGTGAAAATACCATTAAGTTGAAATCAGTCGAGAACTACATATGTCTCTAGATATATCTGTACAGTCTACCAGTATATATACACATTATATATAAATATATACATAGGGTCTCCGGGTTTAAGGCTGAAACCTGTCGAACCCACTAAAGCCCACTGGAGAAAGATTTGGAGAAGAGACTTTTACCATGAGAAAATAAGCCTGAATTAGCACAGGGGCTTAATGAACCTTCCAGCACTGGGAAGGGGGGAGCACCCAGCTTGCAGGGTCACTGGTGTGTCCCCAGGCTGTGGGGAGCACCCCTGTCCCGTTCCCAGGAAGGGGGACACGGTGCCCATCCATGCCCATCTCAGATTTAGTGGCTGAACACAAAGGAGGTAACAGCTGGTTTCTTTGGTTTATTGTTTTAATACTTATTTCAGTTGAATTTTTTTTTTTCCTCTAATGCTCGACCTTAAATCTAAATCCTGAGAATCAGGAAGGAAAAAAAAAAAAAAGAAAGAGCATAATCCCCCCTAAACCCGGACACCCTATATATGCAGGTAGAGCTATCAAAGAGGGAAGAGATACATGTGAAATGAGGGAGAGAGGGGAATAAAAAATAGCTTTTCTGAACAGAGTAAATTCTTCCCTTTTCTTTTTCTTTCATTTTTTTCCTTAAAAAAAAAAAAAAGTAAAAAAAAAAAAGTAAAACCAGTCATGTGTCTTTGGTTCAAGGAAGAAAGAGAGAATAAAACTTCCAGGAGATGGGAGTGAAGGCAGGAGGGCAGAGGGGCTGTGAGAGCAGAGGGGAGATCTCACAGGTTGGCACAACCCGGGCTTACACCCACGTCAGCATCTGCCCCCCCAGTACCTAAATACGAGGGTGAGGGTCCTGCTGGCATCACTGCAAAGCAGCTGGCTCTGCTCTCCCCCCTGGGGAGGGAGAAGGGGTCCTATGCTCAGGGCAGGCCGGTGGCATGGGGGTCCTGCAGGCTTTGGGTCCTGCATCGGGGGGGCAGGGTGTAGCTGGAAGCAGCAGAGTGGGGGCAACACGCTGAGCCCCCCATCTCCACAGCACAGGGCGGCAGGAGGATGCAGGATGCAGCACCGTGCCCAGGGGATGTTGGGGGGGAACTTGGGAGGGGTAAAAGCTTGGGGGGGGAGCTGGTCTTGCAAAGGAGGGTGCGTGGCATGTTGCTGCGGGGAAGGTGCAACCCACCCAGGGCACCGGAGAGCCCAGCTCCAGCTGTGGGGGCCGGACACCCTTCCCACTCCCCCCCCCCCAAGCCAAATTCCCACCAACAGAGCCCAAGGAGGGCCCAGGCAGGAAGAAGTGTCCCTCACCCGGGGCCCCGGGAGGTGGCTCTGGCCACGAGGTGTCGTTGCCGGTCCTGCCGGCCACCCTCCGCCCACAGGGATCCTGCTCCCCCCCCCTACACCCAGCATCACCCCAAGCCCAGGGCATCCCCATCCCACCTCCAGCGCAGGGCATTTGTCCTCGGGGATATCACCCAGAGCTGGGATATGACCCGAGTCCTGCAGCAAGGTGTCCCCCCGCCTTGGGGTCCCTCCTGAGCCTCCCCTCCATCCGGAGGTGCCTTTGGCTTGGACCAAATCCAGCCTCCTGGAACTCTGCCGGCTGGAAGGGGAGGGACAGAGCCAGTTCCAGGGCTGGCCTGGGCGAGGGCAGAGAAGGCAGAGCCCCCCCCCTCCAGGGAACTGGGGCGAGGGTGGCAGCCACCCCCCCGGGGGGTGATGCTGTGACCTGGGATGGCTGCTGCCACGCGGTGCTGTCCTGCAGAGAGTGGTCCCCAAGGACACACGTGTCCACGGCCACTGCAGGGGAGGGCAGAAGGGGGAAGGGGAAGAGGGCTGGAGGTGGGGTGTGAGGAGAGGGAGGCAAAGAGGGTGTCAAACCCCTCTTTAGGGGTCGAGTCTCTGTGCAAAGCCAAGTCCTGGGAGAGGCAAGGCAGGGTTAGAAAACCACGGATTGCAGGAGGCGGAAACACATCATCAGGTCCAAGGGGATGGGGGGTTTCAGGAGATTCCCGTCCAGCCGCAGGTACCGGAGCCGGGGCACGCTGTCCAGGTCAGAGGGGGAGAAGTCGTGGATGGACATCAGCGAGGTGGGGCAGATCTGTGTCCCGTTGATTTCTGCAGGGAGGAGGAGGAGGGGGGGGGGGAGGAAAAGCGGGATGCAGGTTAGAGGAAAGGGAAGGCAGAGAGCGATGCTAGAGACTCCCCCCTCCCTGCCTGTTGAACCCCAAAATGAGATTGCTTTGCTATCAAGAGGAGAACCCACAGCCTCTCGCGGGAGATGGCACAGCCCCGGCGAGAAGAAAATCCTCACTTTTCTTCAGAAGTGAAGTAGGTCACGTTCAGCCAAAGTGCGGTGAAGGATGCAGTGTCATTTGAGAGAGAAAAGGGATTATTTCAAACATGAAACCTGCCGAGCCAGCCCTCAAAAAAAAAAAACCAAATCAAAAAAAACCCCCAAAGACCTAAAAAAACATCAAGGAAACATGCTCCAGCACCGTTAGGCTGAAGATAACATCAATAACTGGCTCGATGCTCCCTTCTGGATTTCCACGTGTTTCTCCCCACCCCAGCGCCTGCATTTTGGAAAATAAACCTGGGGATTCTTCTGTTGTTACCCAACTCCAGGGACTGAAACCTTATAAAAGCTGGGTGTAATAGGCAAGCTGAGATGTGAAGTGCACAGCCAGGTGTCCTCTCTCTGTGGAAAGCCCTAGAAGGACCCGGGTACCAGCAGCAGTCACCACCTTCACCCCAAGGCCCTCCTTGGTGTTGATTAAATAATATGTAGATTAACCAGCATTTGAAGCAGACATTCATCACTGCATCACTATTCCCTGGGAACCAAATCTAGTGATCCCCTGAGAGAAGGGAGGTGGCTTTGTGAGGGTTTTGTCCCCCTCCCTGGCATCATGTCCCACAGGAGTAGTGTTGGCTTCCCAAGAGCATCTTTCTTGCTCATCCCTTCCCGGCTCACGTTCAGAGCCCTGTTTGGGCACAATCCAGCCCACTGAAAGCTGGGCTGTGATTTTACAGCCCCTCTGCAGCAGCAGATCACTTTGGCCTGTAAAGCCACACACCATCACTGCACAATTAACACTGCAGCGTGGAAGTCCTTGTGTTCCACCACCTTCGGGGACCGCTGTCCTGCCTGGTGGCGGCTTCACAGGCAAGTAATGGACTAGATCTCCAGAGGTCCCTTCCAACCCCACGTGATTCTGATTCTGTAATGCCCTGGGGGGGTGTCCTGCAGCCCCATACACCCTGAGAAACAGAAGAGCCCAGCACACTTCTCCCGGAGCAGATGGAGGGTCTTTGGCAGGAGCAACGCATTCTTGCTCCCCTGCAGAGAGCGAGGGGAGCAGATTGCTGGACCTCTAATAGCAGAAACATCTGGGGTGACCATGAGCAGGTCTCTGTCTTCTTCTCAAATGCACTAGCTGCGTGTACACTTGTCCCAGGGCAGCACCTCTCCCATGAAATTACGGTGCTTTGCCTGGAACGGTGTGAAATGGCCCCGGTTGGTTTGCCAAGGCAACCTCCATCCCAGCCTTGTTCTCCCTGTTCCTCCCTCCGCGAGGCTCAGCTCGAGAGCGAAGCTGGGTTATTTCTAACCATCTTGACTGCGTATTTGGCATCTGTTCTTAAAATATGTGCACAGACTCTCCTTTTTAAATATCCCTATTTCTGAGCCCTGCAGGGGAAGTAACTATTTAGATGGCAGGTGGCCCCAAAGAAGAGCTGCCCATGACAACGAAGATGAAAATCCCTGCAGCACCAGGGGGAATTCAGCCCTGCTCCTCTGCTGCCACTGTTATCCTCAGGCCATTCTTCCCCACATGCAAAACCATCCCCTCGAGGGACTTGTTCATCTGCAGAGCCCCCAGCTCCTCTCACCACTGCATCCCCCTTTGAAGAGTTCACCTCCCACCAGGTGAAAAATACCCTTTTTCAATGAAACACCATCCCCAAGCCTGTGTGCTCCCCCACAGATCTCTCCACGTCCTCCCAACCAGCCAGAGCAACTCACTTTCGATGGAGTTGTTATTCAGGTAGAGGTGCTCCAGCTTGGGGCTGATGAAAGGGACGTTGGTGAGCTTGTTGTGGGCCAGGTGCAACACCAGGAGGTTGGTGAGGTTGAAGGAGTTCTTAGGCAGCCCTTTGTCAGAGATCTGGTTGTAGTTGAGCCGGATGAACGCCAGGTTGGGGAACTCCTTGAAGTAGTCACTGGGGATGTCTTCAATGTTGTTCCTGTCCAGGAAGAGCTGGTGGATGGCGCTGGGCACCCCGGGGGGCATTTTCCTCAGGATGTTGTGGGCGAGGTTGAGTTGCATGAGGTTCTTGAGTCCCTTGAAGGTGTTTTTATTGAAGACCCCATCGCTTAGCTTGTTGTGGTGCAGGTCCAAGAGCACCAGGTTCTCCAGCTTGTTGAAAACCCCAGCAGGGATCTTGGAGATCTGGTTCCTGCTCAGACGCAGCTGCTCCAGGTTGGGTGGCAGGAAGGCAGGCACCTCCTTGAGCTGGTTCTTCTCCATATAGAGGAAGATGAGGTTTTCCAGCTTCTCCAGGACCCGCCTGTCCACCTTCCGGATGCGATTGTTGTCTAGGTTGACCCATTTCAGCCCCGTGGCGTTCCTGAAGGACTCCTCAGGGAGGTCATCGATGAAGTTGTTCTGGAGGTAGAGGTAGTGGATGCGGGACGGGATGATGGGGACCTTCCGCAGGTTACGGCTGTCACAGTAGAGGGCGGAGGGAAAATCTGGGGGGCAGTAGCATTCTCGGGGGCAGTCGGGGAAGATGGAGGGGGGACCTGGCGGCAGGGGTGGGGGCAGCTCTGTGGGTTCAACGGGCTCAACGAACACAGGAGGCGGGCGGGTGGGTTTCCGGGGGGGCTTCCTCCGCTGCCCGCTCACCTCCGAGATCAGCACGAGAACAAGCGGGAAAAGCAATCTGAAGGCCACCTTCATGGTCCAGATGTTTCCCTGTGGGAGGCAACAAGGAGAGGTGGGTTAGGAAGCACCTGATTTGGGTACCGCATTGTCTCCCATCTCCCCCATCACTCTGAGAGGCAGGGATTTACCCCACGCCCCTACCTGCTATTTTCTCTCCTTCCCCTTGGAAGTTATCCTTAAATCCAACCCCTCTCTAGAGCATGAGTCACTGAGATCCCCTCTCTCGGGCTCAGCTTTATGTCATGAAAGGGATTGTGGGCTTTTTTTCGTTTGGGCTGGGGTTTTTTCACACGCCACTCGCATCACTGCCCCACAGACCCTGCCCCCCCGCCAGGAGCCCCAGCA
This sequence comes from Scolopax mira, assembly GCA_004320125.1. Lineage (NCBI taxonomy): Eukaryota > Metazoa > Chordata > Aves > Charadriiformes > Scolopacidae > Scolopax > Scolopax mira. The sequence goes on from BJBW01001092.1 coordinate 41,960, forward strand.
TCCCTGTGCCCTCTCCCCAAAGGATGGATCGCCCCTTCAGAGGCCTTGATGGATTGGGCTTAATTTTGCACTTGAGCAAAAAAATCAATGATTCAGTAGCAAATTGGCTGAGCAACAGTATCAGGAGGCCAGCAGCAGTTAGCAGGGCAGAAAAGATGGATGGTCCTGTGCTTCAGGGACACGGCTCTAATGCAGAAGAGCCCATTTCCAAGGCTGTGTGATAAAAAGGGCATCTGCAAGACTACGCATGGGTGATACTGAAGGTGTTTGGCTACTCGGCTCCCTGTGCTTCCCAAATAACCAATCCATCACCTCCAGTCCCGCCGCAGGGTGCTGGGACAGACTGGTTATCTGGAGAGAGTCCCAGTAGAAGTGAGAGATCTGGAGGGATCCAGTGAGGTGTCTGCTTGCCCCTAGTCAGAGTTTCTCCTGGACGCCAGACCAACACCTTACACGTACCACCTCTCCCTCTTCTCTGGATCATTATCAAGCCCACAGAGGCTGCATGGCCCATCTCTGCCCTCTCTGCTGCTGCCTGGAACAGCAGCAATGGTCCCTTGCCAGCTTGTTGCTGGTGAGTCTCCAGGAGGATGCCTTGTAAGATGGAGGGATCCAGCTTGTTGCGGATGAGCTCCCCAGAAAGCCCTGTGCAGAAGGTGCTTTGGATGCTCCAAAACTCCCCGGAACCAGCTGGAGCAGACCAGGCTGTGGGCTTCCTGGGCAGGCAACAGATACCTTGGGGTGTTTGCCAGGCTTTTCCCGGCGGCATTTGTCACCCCAGCAGGAACGGGGCTGAGCTGGATGCACGGCGAGGCAGATGGAGGAGCTCAGCAGAGACAGGGTGGGAAAGAGAATCAAGCGAGATGAGGCAGGGAGAAAGACAGGAAGGAAGATGAGGAGTCTCCGAGGAAGGTGGATCTCCTGGGAAATGGAGCGTCTGCCGTGGGATGGGAGCATGGGGCAGAAGCTTTTGGTGATGCTGGAGAAAAATCAGGCTCTCCGGGCTCATTGCTCTTTCACAACAGAGTTGAGCTCATACCTTGGTGGTGCACAGAGCTGCTGCCATGCCTGGGGGGTCACTGGCAACACAGGCAGCCCCGCTCAGATGCTGGGTGGGAGTGGGAACAGGCAGGGCTGAGCCAGGCACATTGTGTTTGCCTTCGGGCAACAGCAGAGAACCATCTCCAGCCCTCATCCCACCAGCGAGCAGCACAGACCAACGCTGCTGGGGTAGCCCCTGCCACACCAACCCCCTTTTGCCCAGGGATGTCCTTAGAGCACCCAGATGGGCCACTGCCCCCAGGGCTTCACCAGGCTGGCTGCCTGGATCCCGCACATTCCTGGGGCTCCAAGTAATTGACTTTATCCAAGAAAAGATCCTGTTCTGCCCCCCCAGCAGCTCCAGACTCAGCCTCTTACTTTCCTTTTTGTCTCGCCCTGCTCCCATCTGGCTCTGTTTAACCCTACAAGCCTCACATGCCTGCTGTTTTCAATCAGAGCTCTGGCATCTTGCTGGGGGAAGGGAGGAAGAGGGGAAGAGCGATGGGGCCCGGAAGCTGCCAGACATTCAGCGCGGCAGCGCTGCAGTAAGTCCCTGTTGGGGACCTAAGTACGTGCTTCTGTGTTGTCAGAGCTCAGATTCAGTGTCGGGCTGCAGAGAATGGGCAAACTCGTGACAGGGAGCTGCTCTACGTGCAGTCCCCTCCCTGACCCTGCAGCATCCCGCTCCTTTCCCAGCCACATCGCTCCCCCTGCACGTGGCTCTCCCCCCACAACCTTGTCCCAGACCATTTCCATGGAATTTTTGCCTCTGCTGCAAAAACTCAGACCTGGATTTTGACACCCCCAACGCCCGGGGGAGCAGCAGGGGCTGAGGTCTGCGTTTGGCCCATTGCAGAGGGGAGGAGGCAGCTGAGACACGATATCCCAGCCAGTACACGCCACGATCCGGGTGTTTGGCTCCTTCAAACTCACAGGGCGATGCTCAGCTCGGGCCACCCAGCAGCCGCCCCGGGCAATGTCACAGGGAGGGTGGGGGACAGGGCAGAGCTGTCATCCTGTTGGTCTCAGGAGCTGGCTGAGCTCTCGGCCCTTCCAGGAACACCCTGGCCCCACAGAGCTGCACCATCCCCTCCACACCAGGCTTTAATATTGCAGATGTTTGGGGACTCGGCATTTAGCAGAAATAGTCGGCGAGCCAGAAATCCAGGCTGGCGAGCGGCAGCATCATGTGGAATTTGGCAGCACAGAAGGAAAGTGTCAGGAGGCAGATGCAGCCCCTTTTATCTGCTCTACCCCCCTCAACCCACTGCCACATCCCCCTGGGGACCATCACAGCCCCTCTGCCCATCGCTGCCGGGCTGGCACCAATGCCACCAGCCTTCTCCACCCTCGGTCCCCACCAGCCTTCTCCCTGCTAAGGTGCTGCAACCCCCCCCAACCCCACAGAGGCTCTGCCCACCTCTCTCCAGCCCACTCGGGGAAAGTAGGACCCACTTCCAAACAATCTGCAGGAAACCATCTCACAGCCACAGCCCCCACAAACCGAGCAACGGGGAGGCAACAAGCCCGAGGCCACCACAAGCTTTACAATGGCCTCCAACGCGCTGGAAGGTTCAAAGCCAGCTCTCCCTGGACCCGAGGCAGCCTGTTCTCCATCCAGTTTCATGCAGTTGAATTTACTGGCGTGAAGGCAAGAAGACAGATTTCAAAATCCCACACCCTGACTCCGCACGAGCAACGGCTGCTGGATCCATGGCCTGGATCTGCGAATGCTCCGCTCGACCTTTTCTCACCACTCCCCGACGGACGGGGCAGCTCGGGTCCCGGGTGCCCACAAGGAATCCAGGCAACTGGAATAAAGTTAAATCATGAAGCAATGAATGCATTCAGGAAACCAGCTGCCCCATGCGGATAAAAAGCTCAATTCATGGGCAAAACCAGTTCTGACACCTCCCGAGCCGCGGGCTGGGCTGAGCAGCTTGGCCTGGGTTGCAAGACCAAGGCACCCAACAGATGCCAACCTAAGGTTTTTCCCAGGAAAAAAGGCAGCTGCTCCCTCAGTCAACCCATTACAATTGACAAAAAGAAAAAAAATAAATTAAAAAAATCAGCCCAACAGCTGGAAATTCCAGCCCCAAATGCCACTGGTGTTTGATTTCCACATAGTTTGTCTTCGCTGTGTCCCACTAGCCCACAGCTCCCAAGCAGGGCTCGCTGCCAGCCCCACCACTGGTGCCAAGGGCAGGCAAAAAGCACAACCTCCGGGGCAAGAGTGAGCTATGTAAAGGGCACGGGGGGATTTGTCACGGGCAGGAGTCCCAGCCTTCTCCCTTGGGTGCCTCCTGCCCTCCCCTTGCAGCAGTTTGCCGGGCAGAGAGCAGCAGCTGGCTCTGGATAGCCATCACCCATGCTTTGGGCACCCCTGCTCCTCTAGAGGGGCTGGGATGAATAAAATGAGCTTTTAACTTTGGGAGGAGAAGGGAAAAGACTAGAAGGCTGGAGCAGGGATCCTTTCCAGCCAGTTGCCCATAACCCTGCTAGCCCCCTTTGCAGTTTTTCCACTGGGACTCCCAATTCCCGTCATCCCCGCATCCCCCAGGCTGGAAAAATGCTCCCACCCAGCCTGGGAACCTGCACGTTGGAGCAGAACAGGGAGGGCAAGCTAAAAATAACCCAAAGGAGCCAATAAAGCTCCCTCGTTGGCTTCCGATCGTGTCCAAAACCCCTCTCGTGTCTCTGCAAGAGCCTGGGTCTGATCGGCTGTAGCCGAAACAGGGAGCTCTTTATCCAGCGGCGCTGGAGAGCTGGGAACGATGGAAAAGGGCTAAACACAACACAAGTCTGTCCTCTGAGGGGAGGGCGGACACGCTGTCACCCAGGCGTCCCCAGGGGACCCGATCCCTGATGGAACAACCCGCTCTTCTCGCCCTTTCCCAGCATTTTCCCAGGGAGAAGCGGAGCCGCGGGGCAGACGCCTTGGCTGGGGCCGGAGCCGCAGGGGCTCAGCCCCCACTGCCATCCCTCTTGTGGGGACAGAGCTGTGTCCACCCAGGGGATGGATGTCTCAGGAGACCCTGACAAAGAGCAGCTCAGAACAAGCTCCCTGGGCTTTCAAGTGACACTTTTGGGCTCAGCCCCAGGCCCACAGGACACGGGGAGGGTGATGCATGGCTCCAGCATCCCTCCCCGTGCCAGGAGTGTTTCCTCACTGTACCGCAGGCACCAGACTCATTGTGAAAGGCTCGTCCTGTTCACTGCTCCCTCCAGCAACCTCCTCTCGCTGCAGGGCCCGTGGGAATTCAGCCCTGGCAGAAAACACCTTTTTGCTGCCTTCTCCGTGTCAGCAATTCCTCCTGCCTCCTCCTCCTCCCTCCCTGCATGTTCCGACCCTTCCCGGAGTTTCTCCCGGCTCAGCCCCCCCGCAGATCCCTCTGCCACACACAGTGGAACTGGCTGGACATAGACAAAAGAAAACCACAGAAGAAAATATTGCCAAAGCGACTACAGCCTGGCCTCTGAGCCTGCCCCCCCTCCCCGCACACCCTGCTCCCCTCCAAGCAAATACCTCGCCTTGGTCCCCCCAGCTCTGCTCCCTCTGAGGGTGGGAAACTGCTCTGATGCCTTATCAGCTGCTGCTGCCTCATCCCTCCCCTCCAGCCTCTTCCCGAGGGCAGAGGAAACCTCCCACAGCTGCACTTTTCTTTCTTCCCAGGTGAAAACACACAGTCCCTCATCCTCCCCCTTTCCCAGGGGGGAGCAGGATCACCCAGCACCCTGCATTTCTGGCTCTGCCAAAAAAAAAAAAAAAGGGTGCTTCCCAGGACCCAGCAGCTTTTGGGATGCCACCAGCCCAGCACCACATAAGGCAGGCCCATGGTCACGGGCTCCCAGGAAAGTTTCCAAGCCCTCATGGGCGACATACTTTGCATTCAGCTGCCAAGGGGATGAATTTCCACTTTCTGCCCTGTAGATGCTTTTCCTAAAACTCTCAAACAAACAGGCAGGGAAGGGCAGGTTTGGGATGAGCCTCTCCCATGTGACAAAAACCCTTTCCCCAGGGTTGCTGCCCTGTTGCTTCCCCCCTCATCATCTCCTGCCTCTGCCGGAGCGGAGACAAAGAGCCGGGACCCACACGGCAGCTCTGCCCATGGCAGGAGTAGAGAGGAGCCCTCCTGGAGCAGAACTGGCTCAAATCTCAGTGATGGAGGCAGCAAAAGTGGTGTTACGTGCCCTGGGGATGGTTTGGGTGGTCCAGGCTCTGCTCTGCCTGCCAGGCAGCAGAGAAGGGGCTTTACCACCTACATTTTTGGGCAGAAAAGCAGCTTGTTGAAAAGTGGCCCCGAAGCATCGAGGTGCTGTTTGGTTGCTCTCTCCCACCTCGCGGGGTTGGGAAACTCCTGCTCCCCACTCCGGGGGCGAGGGGCTGCACACAGCCCCCCTCCCACAGAAACAGCCCCCCCCTCCCCAGCCCTTTCCCCAGCTGCAGATCCAGCTGCAAACTGGGAGCCTGGGAAGTCACGGTGACCCAATGCCACCAGAGGAGCATTCCTGGTTCCAGAGGTGTGCGCTCCCCTCTCACCCTCCTCCCCCCCAAGTCCTTAAATACTTTCTCTGTTGTTTTCCAAGGCAAGGGACTGCCCCAGGGATGTGCAGTCGTCCCCCCTCCCCCCGCAACAACTCCCCCAGCTCTGCCTCCCCAGCTGCAAAGCCAGAGACAAGCGTGCGTGGGGTTGTGAGCGTGTGAGAGCACAAATCAGTGTGTGTGGGGGGACACACACATGACACACACACAAGGGGTCCTCGCTAACACCCCCCCCCCCCCCCCCAANNAACCCCCCCCCCCCCCCCGAAAATGCCTGGCAGCAGCTGCCACACTATCACAGACAGGACTTTCCTCTGAGTTTGCAGCCCCCCATCCAGCCCAGCCTGCCCCACGCCCAGAAAAAACTCTTGCAACAAGAGGAAAAAGAAGGAACAAAGGCTCCAGCTGCTGAAGAACAGAGAAACCAACGAGAGAGGTGGGGGAAAGAAAAAATAAAATAAAATAAAGGAAGAGCAGATGCTGCTTTGCATGTAAGAGAGGCTGGAGAGGGCAGGAGCATCGTGGACCAGTTCAGCGCCCTGGGTCGGAGGGTCAGGCAAGGCGAGAAGAGCCCTGGGGGGGGTGAGGGGGTGAACTCACCTGCCCCACAGCTTACCTGTGTGCACCTCTCCCTCCTCCTGCCTCTTATTAATCCCCAAGACAAGTTTTTTCTCTGGCTGTCTCCCTCCTCCTCCTCCTCCTCCTCCACTGGGCTCCTCCAGGAGTGAGCCTGGGCCGAGCGCGGGGGTTTTGTTCCCGGGATCGGCGGGCCCGGGGTGGGTGGGAGCGCGGGGGGCGGAGGGCTGGGACGGAGGCACGATGACAACAATAACGTCTTTATCTGGCAGCCAAGCTCTGCGGGCTCCGCTGCGCACACATGGCCTGCCGGAGGGCTGGCGTTTAATAACAATTCCTTCTGCTGCGGAGGCTGCTCGGAGCCCGTGTTTAAAAACAAGGCTAATTAATAATTTAAATAAGCCCTTCCCTTAGCCACCCGTCCCCTTTTTTTGCCCGGGACGGCGCTTTGCAGCAAAGAGGCTGAGTCGTAACGGAGTGGCAGGGCACTTGGGGGGAGCTCGGGATCCCCCCCTCCAGGGGGGTCCCGCTCGGGTCCCCCATCTGCACGGGGTGGCTTTCAGCTGTCCCCAAGCCTGCTGAAGGGAGGCAGCCCCCTGCTGGGGTCTCTGCTCCTGCCTGGCAGATGGCACCCGGGAAAACAGGAGGCAGGGTTCATTTCAGCTGGTGATAAGCTTTAATTTAAATCCTGATGGCACTTACCGAAGAGGAGGGAAGGAAACAATGACATGATGCCTTGCAGCCATGGGCACGGGGGTCACTGGGTTTTACATGGAGCCTCAGCCAGGTCCTGGGCTGGAAAACTGCTGTGCATCAAGGGGACACAGCCAAGGGACCCCTGGGGCACCCCCATGGTTGTGGATGCTCCAGAGGAGCTCAGAGGCAGCCTGGGACCTGCTGCATGTTCACAGCGCTCAGGCACAGCCCAGACATGAGTGAGGAGTCTCGGGGGGCACAGCAGCCACGGGGATCTCCCTCCTACAAAAATCCCCCTCCCAGGTATCCCTGGGATGTGGGATTTGGGGGGCAGAGGGTCTTCTCCTTCCCCGCAAGCAGCCCTCTCCAGCCAAGCCAGTCTCCAGTGAGGACTCCAGTGAGCTACTTTGGCCCATTGAAAACCCAGCCCAAAACCTACCAGAAGCTGGCAGGCCTCCAGGAGGGTCCAATCCTGCCCTCCCACGCTCGGCTGACGGTGGTTACCAACAGCAGGTTCAAACAGCCAAAACTCAGAGCCTCCCCAGAAGTTCCCACCCACTGGACTCCCCCAATTTACCCTGCAAACCACTTAAATGTATTCGTTCCCATCACGGTGCCTTTCACCCTACCCCAAAATCAGAGTGTTGCTGGTGAGGGCTGCTTGCTGTCTGCCAGGAGAGGGGTGGTCCGAGGGCACAGCCCTCACCCTGCAGTGAGATGGGGCTCTCGGGTACCTAAAAACCAGCAGGTAGCTCGAGCACAAGCCAGGAAAAGGAACGAAGAACAACCACATTGGTATTTCAGGTCGTTTAAACAAAGGGCTAAGACAGAGACACGTGTTTGCCAGCTGGAGAAGGATCAGAATCAATAAGGAAGGAAAACGCTGTTTGGAGATTCGTGCCAATTGCTTAAAAAACTACTCAAAAGTCCCCAAATCCACAGGGATATGTTTCATGGGTTTTTTTTCCCCTGCTACCTAACAGATATTCAGCTGGGTGCTGAAAGGGGGAAACTGAGGTGCCAAATGGGGCAATTACTTGCAGAAAAGCCCCCCTGTAATGCTGGGCACGGGAAGGTTTCACACCCTGGACCTCATCCATCCCACCCCCCGACCTGCGAAGCTGCTAACACAGCTCCCATTGCTGGGAAGCACGAAAACCTTCAGCGAATCCGGGGAGTTTAAATTTTGCTCCCAGCCAAGGGACTTTGTTTGTTGAATTTTCTTCCTGCAGGAATTTCTTTCGGTGTCCAAGTTTGGACCTTCAAAGACGTCCTTTTTAATTTTTAAGACGCAAGAGGCTGCAGCCTTGAACGTGGCTCTGGGCACCGCGCACTCGGTTTATTCTACATCTGGAGCAGAATCTGGCCCTGCTCTTGCAGGCAAAGGGGATGATGGAGAAAACCTGTTCTTTAGGCTCCTGTTTGCTTGGGGAGATCCCAGTTTGAATGCCTCTGCTGTGGGCTAGCAGGATGACCAGGCCATCCTTGGTCCCTCGGCCATCCCTGGTCCCCCATCCCTTTGGTTTAGCCCCTTTCCCAGCCATGGCCTGTTTGTTCTGCAGAGGTTTGTAACAGAAATACTGCTTTGGTCTGGCAGAGGTAGGAAAGGAAATGTTTGAGTGTGAAAGCACCAGGAGACACAGCCAAGGCTGGGAGAACGGCCTGTCTCCGACCAAGGGCATCACGAGGGACAGCCATCGAGCGGGTAAACATGGAGGAATGTGGTCCCCAGTGAGCCCAGCAACTGCAGCCCACCAGCCCTTCAGGCACAGTGAGGTTTTGGCACCCAGTCATGCACCGGTCACTCCAGCCATCCCAGCAGGGGTCAACGGCAGCTGCGCAGCCACCCCAAATGAAGAAACACAGACAAGAGGCAGCAGAAGTTGTGAGGGAGGGATGTGAGCCAAAAAATTATTATTATAACCATTATAACCAGTGGCTCCATTATGTCCAGCTGGGAATGTTAGGCAAAGCAAGCACCCTTATCCCTCATCTTCCTCTATCCATCCCAGCCAGACTCCTCGTGCACCACATCATGGTGCTCATGCGTGAGTGGCTCTTATCACTTAAAAGAAACATCCCCCCCCTGAACCTCATCACATTGGTCTCCATCAGTGCAGCCTCCCCAGCCCTTTGCAGCTCACGCAACCACAGTGTCCCTATTTCCCCCTGGCTGGGGGCAACACGGAGGGGACAGCCCCAGGGGACAGCACAGCACACCAAAAAACCTTGGTTCCTGCCCTAGGGGTTTCAAGAAGGGGAATTTTGCCGAGCAAAGCAGCACAGGAGCCTTCTCAAACACAGTCCAGCAAAGGGCTGTCTTCAAACCAGGCTCGACTTCCCCACACCGCAGCCTGGACTCCTCAGGAATAGCAGTTTAAAATGTTTATTTGGTCAGAGGGAGATGCTTATTCTTTATGTCACCCCAGCACCAGCCACCCTGTCCCAAGATGAGCTTCTGCTGTGCTCGGTGCTGTACAAACACAGATGATTTATGGCGCAGAGGTTCTTTCTGATGGCCAGATCTCAAAACTCCCTTTGGAGAGCTAAAAAGTTTAATTTCAGAAGTTGGGGGGGAAGAGGAGAAAAAAAGCATCAGGAAATCTGAGATGCCCCTGCGGCCACTTGGTCAGAGCAGTTTGTGCTCTCTGCAAAATGTCACATCTCAGGCGTTTGGCAGCAAAGCCTTGCAATCCAGCCGTGCTCCCCATTATCACCACTGGTGTCGTGGGAAGAGGCCACTGAGAAGGCACAAGGGGAGCCCAGAGGTCCCCCCAAAACGATGGCTGGTGGTTTGGGACGGATTCATTCCCCTGGGTCTGTGGCGAGAGGGTGCTGCGCTGCCCTTTAGAGAAGCCATGGATCTCCTGGGGCTTTGCGTGTCTCCCCCACCGCAGGGTGTTGCCACTGGTGTTGTGTGGCCACCGGACTGGAAAATTAAACTCAACTTCCCCCAGACCTCACTGGGAGCCAGGGACAGGCTCCTGCTCATCCCAGCTCCCTCCGCCCCAGTGGGGGGAGCACACAGCAGCCCCCGCAGGCAAGAGCCAGAGAGAGAGCTGGGAGAACGTCACCATGAGCCTGGGAGAAACACTTGGCTCCCAGCAAAGCTCTGGAGGGGGAAGTGAGCAAAGGGGAAAAGTATGTTGCTGTGTAATGCATGGATCCTGCTCTCTCCTTGCTGAGATGCTGCGTGATGGCTTTCCTTTCACCCCCCACCTGGACCGTGCGTGGGGCAGGGGCAGAGCGTGCCTCCTCCATGCCCACGTTTTCATCTCCAGGAAACACCTGGGAATGTGCTTTGCGAGTGTGGCTGCTGAGGGGACACGTGGAAAGGGCTTGAAGCCCCCTCCTTGAACAAAGCAGACCCCAGCCCAAAGCACTCCAGAGGCAGGAGGATGTGTAGGTTCAGGTCAGTACTTGGTTGGGGAGGAATTTTATGCCACTTTGGTCACCCCAGCACAGGGACACCAGCACACAGTGAGGGAGGGAGGCAGAAGGAGGAGGAGGTGGCCTGCATCCCCTCTGTGCAGATATGCTCATCCCAAATACCTGTTCCTTCTTCCCAGGCATGGCATGGCTCCTCCATCCATCCTGGAGCATCTCACACTAGAGCTAGGGACACACAGCTTCACCAGTGTGGATGGACAGAGACGGAGTCAGGCTGGAAGGAACAAGCTGCACTCACTCCCAAGTGAGAAAAGCAACCGAAAAAAGCCAGCTGACCTCTGTCCCAGTCAGGTGTTTAAAAGAAAAGAGAGAAAAAACAAGAAATAACCCCTGTTTTGAGCACAGCTGCTGCTTTGGTCATTAAACCGGTGGGTAAATCTCCCCTGGAGAAGAGCCCCATGTGCTGGGTGCCCATGTCCGGGCACTGCAGCGGCCAGGGAAGGGTTAGGGAATGGAAAATGCCCGTGAGTCGCTCACCCTCAGCGCTGGCTCCCCGTGCAGATGCAGCAGAGGAACGTGAACCCCACCGTGGCCTCCTGCCCGCAGCCGTAAACCCCTTTCCGTCGGGTTTTGCCAGAGACGTGACACTCCGTGAGGAGCCAGCGAGCACCATGAGCCAGCCTAAAACAGGACCGTCCTGGCAGCTCCTGCCCCAGAGCAGGTACGGCCAGCGGCTGGTCCTGCTCCCCATTGCTGAGGATGCAGAAGGGGAGGAAGAGGGATCCGCATCCCCCATCATCCTCAGGGGAAACTGAGGCAGGCTCTGCACTCACAGGGCCACAGAACCAGCTACTTTTTCTGTTTAGAGAACCCATAGTATTTCCAGAGGCATGCAAAGCTTTTATTTTTATTCCTTTTCAGCCTTGGCACAGAGGGGCTGACGCAGGCACGCATACCAGTCTGAGCACTGGGCTGGAAGCACCCACATCCCAGCCCCGAGGCTCCTCTGCATCCCCAGCACAGACCACACTGCCCCCACCCAAACTGCCTGCTGCCCATCCCAAGGGGACCTGCATCACCCCCATCCTCCCAGCCTAGCCAGGAACAAGGCCAAACTGAAAGCAATGGTCTCCCCATAAGGAAGGAGCAGTCCTTCCAAGAGGGGCTGAGACCCAGCAAACTCATTGCTGAGACAGCCTGGAGGAGCCTCGCTCCCCACCAAGTGAGAGGAGGGAGTTGGGGCCAGCCCAGCAGTGGGGAATTGGCATCGTGGCACAAGGGGACCACATCCCCCCTGCCTGTCACAGATAGATAGGGTGACAGCAGGGCAGGCCCTGTCCCCAGTGGTGGCCATAGTGTGGCTACTGGCTCCAGTGACTCTGTGCCACAGCCACTGACCCCCCCCCAGCCCCTTCCTACCCCACCTCCCATCTCCTGCGCTGTTCTTGTGGCTGCTTTAAGCACAGGGAGGGGAGAGGGAATTCATCAAACCTCACATTTCTCGGGGATTAAATCATCCGACTCATTTCTCCGAGGGAGAGAAGTCCAAACCCCCATTTTTTATTTTTTTTTTATATTTTTTTTTTTCCCCTGTAAGGCTGAGCAGCCGCTTATTAGCTCTTGGCAGCGGGGCCAAGGGCTGCTGAGCACATCAGCTCACGGCCACAGCGCCGGGGACCGAGCATCCTCCCAGGGCCCTGGGAACAGTGCCTGTGCAGGGCAGCAGTGCAGGAAATGGGGGGTGGAGCCCCCTCTTTCCCCTGGAATCCCCCCTCCAGCACAGCCCCTGCCTTTGCTGGAGCCCCCAAACTCAGAGGCAGCAAATCCCAGCGACACCCAGTCTGGCTTCTTGTACCACTGCACCCCCAGAGAAAAGACACACACACACACCCCCCACCCAGTTATTCCCCAGCTCCAGGCACGGTACAGAGACGCTATGAAATATGTAATATTAGGGCTGACATTTGAAATAAGCAAAGACAAAGTGATTCCAGGCTCCCCGGGCTTGTGTTTCACCGTGGGGCTGTTCTCTCGGAAGCAGATCCTTGCACCCTCCCCTCCAGGAATGCTGCTCCGTCTGGGAGGTCACATCCCATCTGCTGACACCTCCGGCACCCTGCCAACTACTTTGCAGAAGGGGAAACTGAGGCACAGGCCCAGGGAATGGATTTGGGATTGAGAAGACAGCCTCCTGTGCCCACCCCTCCTCCAGGGTCTGCAAGAAACCCTACAAGCTCCAGCGCACCCAGCTCTCCCAGTGCTGGCCACTTTACTCCAGTGGTAAAGTGAGAAATTCTTGGAGAAATTTCTCTCTCATTGGAGAGCCAATGGGCTCTCTCCCCCCATTCCTTATTAGCTCCAGTGGCTTGACCTGTCACTGAACCAGCTCCTATCAGAGACCATCACCCTGAGAACAAAACATTTTGGAGCTGAAGGAAGGAGTTTTCCTGGCAGGTGGCTTCCCTCACCCCAGCACAAAGCAGCAGCAGAGCCACTGCCCCATCCTCAGCAGGGCCAGGAGCTGGGGGGAGCCCCTGACAACGCCCCCAAGGTGCCAGGGAATGGATCTCAGACAGGACCAGCACATCCATCACTCCCAGCAGGGCTGGGATTGCCTTTGCCACCCTCATTTGCTCCAGCCACAGACCCCTCAAAACCCCACAGGGGAGCACTTTACCCCTGGGGGTAAACGGTGGCAATCTGGGGACCTGCTTTGCACCCACTCTGCCCCTCTCATTGACAGGACACCAAGGGTGACCCCTTAATCCTGCTCCACATGGGGATGGAGCCAGCAGCTCCCCGGTGACCACCAGCATGGGGAAGGGACTGACAGCCCCCTTGAAGCCCACGCACAGCCCTGCCTGCCCCACAGGGCTGAAGAAGGGGGGAAGAGCACACACAAGACCATGGCCCTGGTCTCCATAATCACTTCTTGCAGGGCTTTGCAGATGGTCCCATGCCAGCACCCCGAGCTCTGCAGCTGGCTGCCCACCACCTTATTTAGCTTTGAGCTGAAAGAGAGGACAGATTTTCCCCTCTCTTTCCTCACTATTCACACAGGACAAGAGGTAGTAGCTACAATCCCCCCCCCCAGCACATCTCCCACAGGCTCAGCCAGGCACAGCACACAGGGATGGGGGGTACCACGCTGGCAAGGCTCCCTCCAGCCACGATGGCACTTTGGATGGTGGAAAGGTCCTTGGTGTGGGTTCAGCAGTGGGAAGGAGCTGCCAGTGTTGGTTAAAACAGGAACAAGGGGGTGATTCAATGAAACTCCGAATGAAGCGCACTGGAAACCATGAAAGCAAATATTTCAAGCCACACACGCGCACACACACACACACACACACACACACAATTAGCCCGTGGGACCCATCACCACAAGATGCCGCTCAGGCCAAGGGTTTAGTAGGGTTTTAAATAAATACATATTAAAATTCCTCAAAGACTAGAGACACATAGGAGTCTGGGGACTTTGGGGTGGCGGGAGTCAATTAGGACAGACTTGGGCAATCCAAAAGGCATCAGGGACACAAAAGATAAGGAGTCACCAAGGTGACATCTATCTTGCCTTCCTGGGTGACACACATCTGTCACTGCTGGATGGGGTTTGCTGTGCCCCTGGGGAGCTCCTGCAGGGGGTGCCCACCATGAAAGTGCCCCCCAAGCCCTGCAGCCATGCCCCAGGGCCTTCATCACCTCCCTCACTCTGTCTGGGCTTTGCCACCAAGCTGCTGTTTGCAATGGAAACACCTGAGTTGTGTCTCGTCCTCCCTTGGGTTTGGCCTTCATCCTGGCCTCCTCCTTCTGGTCCAGTATTTTTCCTTTCCAAAGGCAGGAGGCCAGCCGGACGCTCTCCTCGCATGACATCAGCTGCCTTGGGAGCCCGACTGCTCCCCCTGCATCCCCCCAGGCAGGGGACATCCACCACCACGGCTGGGGACAAGGCACAGCCCCAGGGTTCAGGTCCACAGCAGTGCTCCTCCTCGGAGAAATTCATTGGGGTGCTCTCACTTTAGGGCTCACAGACCTCTATGGTAAAACCAGCCCTGTCCTGGTCAGCAGCTCCTGCTGGAGAAGTGATGATTCTTGTAATCACTCTCTTCTATTCATAAACATTCTCCTCCTGTGCAGGAGGGAAGCATCACGGAGAAAATTCTACAGCAAAGTAATATAACAGTGCATTATCGTGATGGAAACACAACAGTGAATTATCCTGCAGCCACAGGAGCTCTTACAGAGAACCTCTTGCTCACTCAGCTGTCCCCAGGAAAACCCCAGCCTGGGGACAGTGACCTCCAAAAGCATTTCAGCCACAGGGGCCAAAAGCATTTGAGATGTCTGGAGCTGGAGTTATGTGCCTTGGGCGGGGAGATCTCCTACGTGCAGAGACGCGGGGCTTGAGTCCCCAAGGTCCCTGCACCGGTGTCCTCCTCCACGTGTGCGTGAAGGGGAGGCAAAAATCAGGAAGCACAGATGGGCCTGAGGGACCTGGGATGAGGGATGCTCAGGCCTGATCTGGGGAGCAATCTCCATGGCCCCCTTCTATTATTGCATCTTACCCCGGTGCGGATTTGCCTATATTACTTGGCAGCACGCATCGAAAACAAGCCTGTGTCAAAGCCCCAGAGAGATTCAGAAACTGCTCCAAATATTACAGCTATAAATTCAGCTCATTTTTCTAACAGCTAAGAGCTGCCAGGGACTTTGACTTAATCCACCTCTCCCTAACCTATGTGCCAGACCCCTGCAGGCACCCATCCCCTCCGCAGCTCCTCACCCTGCGTCACAGACCCTGCCCATCCCTGTCCCCACCCCGGGCAGCACCCCATTCCATCCCACCCCACTGCGCTGCCATCCAAGCTTTCCCACAGCCAAACACCCTCAGCCCCTCCTGCTGGGTTGCCCTCCCACCCTCCAGACCCACAGCCACATTCACAGCCCTGTTGGGGCTACTCAGACACCCTCAGGCTGCACCAATGGGTCCTTGACCCTTTCTGCCTCCCTTCCTCTCACCACAAAACCAAAAACCCTCTGCTCTGCCCAGGATCCTTCCTCCTACTTTCCCCCTTCCCTGTTTTCTCCTCTCAGCCTCTTTCAAGGAGTAAAGATCCCTCGGGAAACGGATCCCTTCCCTCCTCAAAAAATGGCTGGAGGTGTTTTTCCCCCTTCCCTGAGCTGGGATATTTTATTCTCATGCTTGGCCATGCCCGAGCACCCAGAGCAGGGGTGAATCCAGCCCTCTCCCCTCCCCTGCAGCAGGATGCTCGGTGCTTACAGGGAAGAGTTAACTCTTCCTCGCAGGCATGCCCATGGGTCAGCTCTGCAGCAGGGAAGCATCAAAGGCAGCATCAGATTTCCAAAACCATTCCAGGAATGGTCCTCCAAGGGCTGTATCCTCACACTCCTCTCCCTATAAACACTTTCCTGGGGAAAAGCAGGGCTGTAATTAACCCGGGATCATCCCCAAGCTTGGTAGAGCTGGGAGTCATCCAGAACATGGACTCATCACCCAGCCCTTCCCCTGGCTTCGTCTGGCCGCTCATCACCCAAATATTTGAGGCTCCGTTGTGCAAGGGGATGGAGCAGAAATCTGTTCAGCCGCTTGCAAGGGGAGGTGGGCACCTAATTCCTCCCTGGATGGGGGGATCCAACATCTTTAGTGTAGAAGGAGCAGCACCGGGAGCATTGCCTTGGGGTCTGGGGCTCACGGCTCCCATTTCCCATGGGTTCCCTCTGTTCCCTTCCTCCAGCCCCAGTCTTTGCCTCAAAAATGGGGCAGCAGCTTCAGGGAGAAGCCGAGAATCCTGAGACCCCACAGCCCCTGGCTCCTATCACCCCAGGGAAGGGAAACAGCTGCAGGAGCCAATTGCTGTAAAGACTATCAAATGCAGGTGAAATCGCATCCCTAAAAACGTCCCGTGGAGTCTCAATTTCCCAGTAAGGGCTTTATTGAAGGTAAAAATAGGAGTGAAATATTTTTATTGTATTGGGAAAAAAAAAAAATAGAAAAATGTTTCCTTCAACTCCAAAGGGAGACTTTTTCAACAGTTCTGTATTACAGGAAACTTCGTATTTTTGTTTTTGGTATTATTTTAGAGTGGAAAAAAAGCAGAAGATGAGGTCTTTCCACTGAAACTGAAACCCCCACTCCTGTCCAGCTCCAGTCACTGCTCTCTCTTCTTTTAAACTGAGCTCAACCAAGATCCAGACATGGAAAAGGCAACGCACTGGGAGAGGCTGCTGTGACGAGGTCTCTGCCTCTGGCAGCACAGGAAATCTCATAATGAAAGTTGTCTTGGTGAAAATCTCAGCTCGGTTTAAACAAACTCCAGAGGCCCCGATAGTCAAGATTATCAATCACAGCCCAGGTCGGGCTCCCGGCTTGTTTTGCTGGCGATGGTTTTGCTCCGGATCTGTTTCTGAGTGGAGCCCATCCAGCCATTGCACAAGCTTCAAGATAAACTCTTCACAACCCATGATGAAAAGTGGAAGAAAAGGAGATGAAGGGAAACGGCAAATAAATCAAGCTCCTCCCGTATTTTCCACCTAGCTGAGCCCCATCCCTTATCTCCCCACTTGCTCCCAGCCTGTTTCCAGCCATTCCCTGGCATGGCTCCATGGGCACAGCCTTTACGTTGCCTCCTGCAGCTGTTTTCCCTCCTTTGATGGAATATCTTTCTCCTCTTTCCTTTCCTGTTTTTCCAGGTGATCTGGGGTGAGAGGGAGGAGACAGTTTCCAAAGCTGGTGTCCCTCCAGACCTGCCCTTCCTGCTCTCAGAATAGGGGTGACAGGCTCCGATGCCCATCAGCATCTCAGGCTCTTCCCTATCTTTTCAGGCCAGGTCCAAAGAGGGATGAAGCAGTTCAGACACTTTCCAACCAAGTAGCTCCACTCAGCAGCAACCTGGTTCCAATTATTCCCCCAGACGGGTGTAAGGGAACAACAACCTCAAGCCTGGGGGGGGGTTAACCCCTTCAAGGAGGGAGAGCAGGGGAGGATGGGACTGTCTGGAGTCTGCATCCAAGACCTCCATCCCTGCTGGGACCAGGGCTGCGAAAGGTGAAACTGGGCTAATACAGGGGTTTTCCAGAGCTTTGTATGGAGAATCTGGGAAGACCCCCATGGCTGCTTAGTCACTCCCTGGGCCCAGCTCACTCTGAGCAGCTCCCAAGGCTCTGGGGAGGGAGAAGAGGGGGCAAACTAGGTACAGGGCCTGGAAACCACCATTGCAGGCAACTGGAAGGGATGGACCTCAACAGTCACTTCCATCCTTATCCCCCCATCTTTTCAGTCCTAGGGACCTCATGCAAACCCACCATGCCCTCCAAACCCCAGGGGACACCTGGAACCTTCCTCACCCCAAAGAGGATGGGGCACTCCTGCCGTGGTCCCACATGGGCAAGGAGCAAGAACAGCATTCATATCTGCCAGCACAGCCTGGGATCCAGGGGTTAAATCCCCAGGCGGGTGAGTCAGAAAATCTTTGATGCAGCCAGAAGGAGCTGAGTAATTTGTGTATCTGCAGAGGTCACATTGCCTCCTCTCTTTTTATGTCTGTTACTCATGCTGCTCCTTCCCACTCTCTCTCTCTGCAGCCTGGACTCTGCTCTTCTCCCTCTTAAACTCACCAGCTCTTTTTACTACCGTTGCTGTTAATTACTGGTATTAGAGGAGCCCCTGGCAGTGGCTGCCCATCCCACTGGGTGCTGGTTCCCATCACAGGCAGAGCAGCAATCGGTGATGGAGCCTTCACAGTCAGCTCTTGCCCCTCTCTTTTCATCTCCCTCACTCCTCCCGGGATGGGACACCCCTCACTCTCTGCTCTGTGACTGCAGCTCAGGCCCAAACAGCAGCATTTCTATAGGAGGAATCCTATAGATTCTCCTATAGGAGAAATCCATTGAGCTCTGGATCTCATTTTCCATGAAGTCACTCAACCCCCGAGCTACGAGCCTCCCAAGACGGAGAGGCACAACCTTTTGCATCTCTAGTTTTGAGCCCATTGCCTTGGCTGGGCATCAGGGTACACACCTGGGGATCCCCCTGAATCCCACAAGGCAAGTGATAAACAACACCCCCAGCAATTAACCACTGCGGAATCAGAAACGAGCTGTACTTAATAAGGCACATCTTAAAAACACGGCATCTCCCAAGTAACAGTTTCAATAATCCCAGGTTGCTACAAAGCACCGGGGCAGCCAGAAAGGCTTCCCTGCATTTAATCAAATCACTTCATTAGGTTGTTTAATAAGCAAGGGAGCTCTGGGAACGCCGGGGTTTTGCTGCTCTCAAACAACATTTGGAGGAGGAATTTACGGCAGAGCTATTAAGGCCCAATCAATCTGCCTTTAATCCTCCCCGCAGCCTCCCCGACAGATAAAGCATCCCCGCTCCCATCACCACGGGAGAGACTCGGGCTGCCCCGTGCGAGGGGATGCTTCCCCAGGAGCTGCTGAAAGGGATGGAGATGGTCCAGGCCCGTGGTTTAACCATCCCCACCCCACCAGCAGCTCAGACCAGCAGAAGGAACAGGGGTTGCTGCTCGTCAACTGGGCACTCAGCAGCACAGGAGGAACTGGGGAGGAGAAACACTGAACCCCACAAGTTTTATGGGGCAGCGGAATGGGTGGCACATCAGAAATTGCAGGAGCAGAGCCATCCGGCACCTCAGCCCACACGCCCAAAGTTAATTGGGCTTTTGCCCAGGGGTGTCAGCACAATAGCAGGTCCCCCCCTGCTCGTCCCCACTGCTAAGAGCTAAAATTATTTCCCTGTAGCATTTCTCTGCATTATTATCATTCACACTCCCTGCCCCTCGCACTGCCTTTGCACTTCAGGACAGTGACAGCAATTTAGCAGAGGGACAGTGACAAACAGGCAGCAATAACTACCACCCCCCCACGGTGTAGCACCAGAGAGGTGCTTTTGTGGCTCCTGAGGCTGGGACAGCAGCCTGGGGATGGCACCCCACAGCCCAAGGGAGCATTTTCAGCCTGGGGATGGCAATCCCAGCTGGCGCCCCTGGGATAAAGCGGCTGCGAGAGCACGAGGCTGTGGCCAAACACCCGGGTCAAACTCGACGGGCTCCTGCCAGCCCCTGCTCGTGGGTCCTAAGGAGCCAAGAAGCCTGGCTGCTCGCTCAGCCAGGCTGTTTGGACACTGTGGCCAGCAGGGATTGAAGCTGATGGAGCCCCTCTAACCTTTTCCTAAGAGAGGCACTCGAGCAGGCACCTCCCAAATGCCGTTCCCCGAGGAGCTCCCAGCATCCCCGACGTGCCGCTGCCATCCCCCACTCCCCTCCAGATGGATTTGCTTTGCATTTTCCAAACTGGGCCTTTGTGTTTCCTGCAGATTTTTCTAACCCCTCTGTCCTCTCTGGTATTTGCAAATCCTCCCAGCTCTGCATCCTCAGAGGATTTTGTGCATGTGTTATTTCCTCCCTCCTTCCCTCCCAAAGCCCAGTAAACACAGCCGGTCCCCGTGGACCACCACCGGACCTGCACTTTCAATCTTCTCTGACTTGCAGAGTCCTGAAAACCCTCAGATGAGGACACAAACATTTCCGCAGCAAATTCAAGTCCATGAACCCCGAACATCTGCCTTCCACAGCTAAAAGTCTCAGTGCAAGACACCAAACCCCACCTGATGTAGTCCACCACAGGCTCAAGTGTCCACCACAGAATGTGTGACCTTCGCTGGCTCATCCCCCGGTGCCTCTGCAGCTCCCCCAGGCTTGAAAAACTGCCTGGAATTACTGGCTGAAGGTACAAACTTTCATTCCTCCATCCAGAAGGGATGGAGCTGCTGCCAGCAGCTCAGGGCATTTGATAACTCCCCGGCTAACGCAATCACTTGAGCTCAGTAGTCACAGCTGCTTCTCATCCCCAACACCTGGGAGGACCCAAGAGGTGTCTCAGAGGTCGGGTGTTTGCAGGCAATACCATCTCTGGGTATCTCTGTGCCTTTCCTTTGATGTGGCAGACCTCAGCCAGACGTCCTGGCAGCTGGCATCACTTTTTCCAGCCCCTTCTCCCCTCCCTGGCCCCCTTCCCCTCTCCCAGCATCACGCCTGGACACGGGACGCCCCATCCCTGGGAAGAGTTTGTTCCTGTGGCCTTCACCCACCGAAGGAAACCTCGAGAAGTTATCAAAGCAGCACGCCACAGCCTCATCTCATTCTTTCCCATTCTTTTTTTGCCTTCTTTCTTAAGGGACAGTCCCCGCCATGGCCATCACAGCCTGTCCCCAGAAGCTGGGCACAGGCAGGATCTGGCTGGAGATGCTTGCCCTGTCCTGGTGTGCACCGTGGCTGGCGAGCTGTGGCTGCAAAGCCCTGCCAGGCCTTCCACCCCGACATGCACCAACGTTTCATAATAAATACATAGCTCAGGGCTGGAAAATAAAACATCTTTCTGTTTCTCTCTGCCCAGGGAGCTCAGCTCTGATGCTTTAATATCACACATTTATTTTGATTGAAGCAGAAGCGGACGGAAGGCCCAGCCGAGCTGCCAACACTGTAAAATCAGCTGTCAGGAGCCTTCCCAGAAGGGGCCATCCTCCGGCTGTGCCCATCACCGTGTTTGCCATGGAGGGACAGCCTGGAGCCAAGCCGGAGCAAAGAATAAGCAGCTCTGGAGGGCAGAGCAGCTATGGTGGAGAGCATCACCCCCCCACCCCCCAGTATCTTCCCACTGAAGCAGAAAGGCTGCCTTCTGCTTGCAAGGATGGATGCTGAATTGCAGAGTGGCCAAAAAAATATTAACCCCCAAATGGTGAAAATCTGCAGCCCTGTGGAGCTCTGTCAGAGCTGAGCTGATGCAGGGATGGGCAGGGCTACCCCCATGGAGGCACCCGCCCTGGGGTGTCTGGGCTCAGGGGGGGAAGCTGGGCTGGGCTCCAGCACCCCATGGCTCAGCTCTGCCCTGGCAAAGGCTTATTGCAACTGGTCCACTACATACATGAAGCTTTCACCCCTCTCCCAGAGACCTCTCCCTTGGGTGACACAGCCCGGGGTCCCCATCAGAGCCTATGGGAACCAGTGCTGAGAACCCACCTACTCAGTGCACCCATGGAGCTGGTCTCCCACCAGGTCAGCCATGTCCCAGGCTGGAGAAAACCCACTCAAGTCTGGTCCGGCGCTGCCAGCCGGGACAAACACCCGGTTCCCAGGACAACAGCCCGGGATGGCTCCTCTCCAAGCTCCCTCCCGGAGCCAGCGCTGCCCCACGCTGCCGCTTCACGCCTTCCTCATCATCAGGAAGAGCAGCGTGTGTAATGGCTCCAATTAAGAGAGCCGGAAAGCTCCAGGGAGCTGCGGCTCTGCTTTCCCAAATGTCAGGTGGAGGTGGAGCGGCAGAGGAAGTGTTTTCATCTCGAAGGCATCTGAGCTGCTGTTTCCAGCTGAGGCAGATGCTCTGGTAGCTGCTCCCATAGCCTCCAAGGATCCGTCCCTCCTCTGGGTGGATGCTGAGATCCGAGAGGGCTCTAGGCCCTTCGCTGTGGTCCCCAGCATCTTCCCAGCATGGCAAGGGGACACAGCAGCTTGGAAAAGTGTCACTGGTCCCTCCTCCATCAGCCACCACCAAACCCTGCCCGAAACAAGGCAGGTTCCTGGGAGGGAAGGGGAGGCACAGGGCAGCAAACAGCACTGTCCCGTCCCGATGGGTGTCTGCAGCAGAGACTGTCCCTCTGCCCCCACGGAGGGGATTCAGCATCTCTGCCCTGAGCCCCCCCCAGCACCGGCAGCAGGGGCTGTGGGGGCAGGGAGGACCGTGGGGAGAAGGTGGCCGCATCCCTCACAGCCTGTTTATTTTTCAGTGCAGACTGGGGCTTTGCCGGAGCTGGAGGAATTCATCTTGCTGAAAGAGCCTTGTTTTTCATGGAGGAAATGAGACAGCGCGCTTTTAATAGGAAATAAAAACACATAAAATAAAGAGAAACTGAGACACAGGCCTGGAAAAAAGCGGAGCCATCCAGCTGCGTCTCGCCAGCAGCCTGGTCCCTGCCAGCAGCCCCGGCGGCTGCACGGCCACGGCCACACCACGCTCAGCCCCCCAGCCCCTCGGTCCCCTCGTCCATCCCCAGCATCCACCAGACGCATCCTGCAGGTCTCCATCATCTACGTGTGGACCCACCCCCCTCCCTGCTCTCCCACCCTCCTTCTGCACACACGGAGTAGCAAGGGTTGCTTGGGGTGGATGGATGGGTGGATGGATGGTTGGATGGATGGATGGATGGATGGATGGATGGATGGATGGATGTTTAGATGGATGTTTAGATGGATAGATAGGTTGGTGGATGGATGGATGGATGGATGGATGACCACATCAATAGATCCAGCTCTTGTCCTCCAAGGAATCATCGATGCCTCACAACCAACCTCCCTGACATTTGTAACAAGGAACCCTTCGATAAACCCCCGAAGGCTCGACTCTTGCAAATGTGCCACCAGGGTTCAGTAGGTTCCACGTGGGACTGGAAATTAATATTGATAATTCTCAGCATGCCCAAGCCTGGCCAAACGTGAGCAGGGGCTGTGTGCAGGACAGAGACATCTCACAGGAACAGGGTTATTAAAAATATGCCCAGCGAGGAGTGCAGGGAACGGACCCTGCAGCACCCAGGGCTCAGGGCAGGCGTGGAAGCCCAGGACATGGGCAGAGAGGCAGATGAGGACACACAAGAACAGGACAGAAGGAAAAGCCCTGATGATTTTCCAGCTGATGGGGACACATGGTGCTCTGAGTGGTCCCCTCTGATGCTCCCAGGGGAGCTCTGTCACCCAGCCAGTGCAGGGCACGTCATGGGTGGGATTACCAGCATCCCATGGACAAACGGACATCCCCCAGCAGGTAGAGCTGCCCCTGGGAGGAGAGCAGCACTGCTTCAGCAAACACACAAGGAAAAGCAGCCAAGGGCCGGGGAAGAGCTTTTCCAGCTGCACATTTTACAGGGATTTGCACTGGGATCAGAGACCATTCATGGCTCATAACTCATTTGCATTGATTAAGTGAGGCAATTAAAGAGCGAGGGAAGGGCTTGATGGCGGGAGACGGTGGCTGCGCCGGGGAAGAGGCTGGGGAATAGCCCTGGAAAAGAGTCCGAGAGGCTCTATGGTCTCGCAGTAAGTATCTGATTAAATCGGAATGAAATGCACATCTGGAGGCTGCGCTGGGGAGGGTTTGTCCCTGCCCCTCCCCGTGTCCGGGATCCTGCAGCCTCGTCCCAACAGCATCACATCCCCACGTCCCTCGGACCCCACACCAGAGCTATCCCACCATGGCCGGGATGGGGAGAGCAGGACATCCCAGCATGATGGCTCCTTGGACCATCTTCCAAAGCGTGGCTGGAGCTGACACCATCCTCTGCTCAGTGGCTGGAAATTGTCCCCAGGGCCCAGGAGGGACCATCCTGAGCAGCAGCTTTACAGCCTGCACTTCTCTCAGCTCCCCTCTGAGCAGGCAGCGGGTGGCACAGCCCACCACCAGCCTCACACACCAAATCTGAGCTCTCGAATTCAAAGCTGAGCAGTCCCCATCGCCCCAGCGTTCCTTACCCACTCAGCTACCACCTGGTTTCTTTCCATCAGCCACCATCCTGAGGTATGAAACACTCCTCCTTAGGGAAAGTGGGCTACCAAAATACACAGCCCTCCCTAGGGTTGCAAACAAGCGATGTCTCCAGACCAGGGTGGCTCCAGCCCTGTCCTGGTCACCTTGCAGAGAGCTACACCCAGAGCTTTGACCCTTTCACGAAGGGCTGGGAGGTTTGGTGACCATGAGCAGTGTTTTTTAAAAGCCTGGGGACAGCGGTGACTCAGGCCACCCCATCCCCATGCTCAGGTCCTGCTGGCTCTCCTGCATCCACCCCGGAGCTACAGCAGCCCGGTATCAGAGAGCGGTTAAGCCTTTGAAACCACTCCTCAGAGGCAACCTGCCGGGGCTTTCTGAAGCTGCAGACACTTCAAGGCAACCTCCCTCGGAAACATTTAATTGGGAGGGTTGGGAGGGAGAGAAGAGGAAGCCCCGGGGAGAAAAGCTGGGAAGGAGCTTGCAGCGCAGGGGCTTGGGCACCAGTGAAGGGGGATGCTCCCCGAGCCACGGGCAGAGCCATAAATCCCACAGGTAAAGGCCGTCCAGGAAAAGGTTGGGAGAAGGAGGCGGGAAGAAGAAACTGAGAGAAATTTTCAAATGACTCTCGCAGCCGTTTCCCCAACAAAAACCCCCTTCAGCCCCCGGCCGGCCCCTCGCCTGTGGCCAAGGGCAACATTTCTGTTGATTCTGGTGATTCTGCCCGTGGAGCTCTAAGGAAACGGGTTTATTTTTCAGGACGTTCGCGGCAAAGGCTGCGTGCTGGGGCTGGGGAGAGGTAGCAAAGAGGGGCTGGCTCCTCTGCCGGCCAGAGCAGGCAGAGCTTTCCCTCTGTGTCAGTGGGACCAGCTCGCACCAGCCCCGAAAACCCACCCTGGAGCCCCCCGCGGGATCCCGTCCTCCCGACACCCGCATCCCTTCTCCCTGCGGTGGTGGCTGCGTGTGATGGGCTCCATCCTTTCGCAGCCACACCAGGGGCAGGGACATGGGAGCACCCCCAGGGACTGTGATGAGGTGCCGAAAAGCCCACAGCACATCACCTCCCGGGGAGCACCAGGAATGGGGAGCTGAATGGGGTCCCCCCCCCCCCCCCCCAAGAGGCCATGTCCACTAGAGGGAGAGCGTGGCAGCTGGTTTCCATCTCCAGCACCGCGCAGCACCCCGGCAGCCCCCCCCAGCCCCCAAAAGCCAGGCTCCCCCCTCATACAACATCCCCCACCTCCCGCCGCACACCCATTGCCCACCCAAATTCCCCCCACTTGCACCCATGGCACCCTAATGTGGAGCAGTGGAGTGATGGTGCTGAGCTGGGGGGGTCTGCGGGGGTGGGGGGAAGGGGGCAGGAGGGGGTCACCCCTTTCCATGCACTGGCCACGTGAGTCTGCAGCTGCTTCCTGGCCAAGGGTGCGTGTAATAACTACCAGACCTCGTTGTGCTGCTCATTAATTAATCCTGGGCTGCTGAGGTTTCCCCTGCAGGACCCCCAGCCCGTTGATGCGGGGAATGGAGCCAAGGCAGATGCTCCCCCCCCTCCCCCCCCCGCCACCCCGTATCCTCAGCACTTGTGAGGTTAAACAGGGGAGCAAGAGGAGCCATGAGCAGCAGCAAAGCCCGGGGGCCAACGGCAGAGACCACCCCCCCGAGTCCAACTAACCCTCTCCCTGGCACCATCCACAGGGTCAAAGCTCTTGTTGAGTTTAAAAACAAGCAAATCTGTAGCCGCTGGAGGGAAGGATCCTGCTGGGATCAAGGCCATCTTTGGGGCCGATTCCCATTTAAATACCTGGGGGTCTCCTGGAGATTGCACCAGCAGCGACGGGTGTTTGCTCGTGGTTTCCTGTTAAACACACCTGAATGGAGACATTTACTTAGGATTTCACATTATTAACAGCCACAGCAGGAAAAGGTCGGGGAAAGGAAAAGCCGATGTTATTTCCCAGAGGAAATGCTCGGTGAGAGGATGCTGCAGGGGTTTCCTCCAGCAGCTCCAGAACAAAGGGGAATTTTCCCCTTTAAAACACTCAGAGAAGGAAACATCCATAGAAATTGCTGGAGGGGAACCCTCTGGGGTGAGCGGGATGCGGGTGCTGGGGCTGGGATGCTCTGGAGCCATCGCCGGGTACCGCCGGCAGCTCAAGCTGTGTGTAACCATTCATCACCGGCCCTCGGGGGCGTTACGTGAGAGGATTAATTAAATTTTACACACAGAGTTTAGCGCAGGGCCGGGTGTGATCATGTATTATTCATGCGTTCAATAACACAGCTGATTTATTAATGAAAAAGGTCAGGCTCCCTGGAAGGGAAGGCTTGTTGTAAAATTGCTTTGAGCCGGGATGTTTTGCAGGAGCTGCTGGAACGGAGCCGGTTTCGGGGCTCGGGCTGCACCACCCGCTGCCGGCCAGGATGGGGATGGCACGGTGAGAGCTGTTCCTTACAGCCCGTTAATCCCCGTGCTGCTTTGGAAACGCACGTTCCTGCTCCAGCACGGGCAGACGGCAGCGGAAATATAGATGCTGGAACCTGGAGGAGCCTAACGGCGTCTATAGGGGCAGCTTCCTTGGCTGCCTCCTCCCCGCAGCCACTGCTTCAGCCATGGAGGACCTGGGGAGCCAAAGAGACCCAGCGCTTACACATCAGCATCTCAGCCTTGCAGGGAAAAGGGAGAAAGCCACAGGCAGCCAACTCCTCCTTCCCTCCTTCCTTCCCTCCCTCCAGCGCGGTGCCGGCCGGGAGGGAGCTGGCTGTCGGCAGGGAGAGAGGGAGCTGGAGCAATCTCCGAAAAAAAAATAATAAAGGAAGGAAATCCTTCTAGTGGGAGCTGTTTGCCCTGAGGTTACTCTTGGGGAGTAATAGCCCACCTGCCTCTCAGCTCTGTATTTAACTTGGCCCCGCTTCGGGCACCCCCTTTCCTCTCCTTGCCTCTCTCTAGGAGGGCAGCAAATGCTGCTCTTGGGGCTGAGCTGCCACCAGCCTGGCTCTTCCCGGGGAAATACAGGAACATTCCCAGCATTTTCACACCCCCGGGGCTGTCCCCTATCCCTGGCAGGGTGAGATGGTCACACTGTGCATGCGGTGGCCGGGAGGATGGTTGCCTGCAGACAGCAAAGGGGCCACATGGTGAGAGCACAGAGCTCACCCCCCAAAAGCGGACCCGTGGCTCGGGTTCAGCCCTTGCCCTCTGTGCCCGAGGCACCAGCCATCCCTTTTTCCCTCCTCCCTTTTTCCCCCAGCAGAAGGGCTCCTCTCAGCAGCAGTTCCCCTCTCTCTTTGAAGGCAGAGCCAAAAGTGAACCCCAGAGCCAGGGAGAGATCCTGGAGCTCCCAGCCACAATGTGCTCCATTGCACAATTGTGAAGGGAAAAGGACAAAGAGAAGAAACGGGGAGAAAAATCACCTGGGGGGCTCTGGGTGAGAGGAGAGGATCAGGGGTGAGCAGGGAAATTAGTGGGATTGGTTTGGGGGAGAATGGGGTTTTTCTGGATGCCTGTGGTTGGTGGGCTGAGGATGGAAGGAGGGCAGGAGCACTGGGCAGAGGTTTGCCACGGGTTCCTGCTTGTTTCTGCCGAGCGGAGCGTGGGGGGATCTCGCACACCCACGGAGCCAGCAGGGGAGAGGAGCTGGATCCTGGAAACAGCTTCTCCCAGTGGGAACAGGCACCCTGAGGGCAGAAGAAGCCACTGGTGGAGCGGAGGCAGCTGGTGGCCGTCCCCGCTCCATCAGCCCGCACACATTGTCCTCGGAGAGGGCCAGCAGAAATGGAAGGAAAACAAAGCAAGAATTTATCAAACCATGTGTAGCGCGGCCGGGGCACGTCTCCTCCAGCCCTCCCGCTGCGGGCACTGGCGAGGGGAGAAACGCAGGCAGGGCTGGGGGAGCAGAGGTCTGCCAGCCTCTGAGCACAGGGGGTCGGTGCCAGCTCCGGGCAGTGACACACTGGGACAAGCCAGGAGAGCCTGGGGCAAGGAGTTGGGGGGGACAGCCCCTCGGGGCCAAACCGTAGGGTCAGGGGTGGCTCAGCAGCTGCACCATCACACTCCTCAGCCTGCTCCAGTCCCCCAGGAGCTGCCAGGCTCTTCTTCTTATTCTCCTTAACTCTCTCTTCTGACTGGCAGAGATGCAGCGGCGCCGGTTCTGCCAGGCTCCCCCTGCCCTGCACACCAGCGACCCACGCACAGCTCTGCCCATGGGGTCACACACCCCCACCCTGACCCCCAAAAATCACCCCGCTGGGTGCTGGGGGTCCTGGCAGGAGCCCCAGCAGATGTCTGCCCTGACAAGGGACTTGTCCGCAGGCAGGAGAGGGTGTTGTTTTCTCCCAGTGCTGAGATTTCCAGGCATCCGTATTCAGGGCCGTCGGGAAGAAGGCGCTTTGATCATCGCTAATTATTGCTCAGGGGCTGACAGCACCCGTGTGAGCTCTGCAGCACCCAGCCCACCCCCAGCTCTGTGTGTCTGCCCACGGACCCCCAGCAGCCCCTCGCCTGTCCCCACTCCCCAGGGCTGCAGTGCCCTGCCCAGGGGATCATCCTGGTGCCCACCATCCGGGGGGAAAAAAGGCAGACAGGACATGAGGGATGCACCCCAGAGCCCAGGGCATGGCAAAGAGGAGCATCACCACCCCAAACCCCCAGGGATGGTCCCATCCCTCCAACGCTGCCTCCTTCTAGATGCTCTTTTTATCTCCCTAAATCTCGAAGGCGCTGCCAGGACCCCAAGTTTCCCCCAAACAGCTCAATTCAGCTGAACAGCAGCGAAAGCAGTGAACGCCCACGCCCTGCTTCTTGCTCCTGTTTATCTCCAAAGCTTTTTTTTTTTTTCCTTTAAAAAGAAGAAAAAAAGAAAACCATGCCTGCCTTTAATCTGGAGGAATGTTTGCAGCTCGGAAGAAGGCCCGAGCGTGGCGCTGGGAGCCAGGGCAGAGGAGGGCAGAAGTTCTCTGCAGTGGCCCCTGGCAGGGCTCAGCTCTGCTCCGGGCAAAATGATGCCAGGGTGAAGAAGAGGCTTCGGGCAGAGGGACATTTTGATTTGTTTGCTCGTGCAGGAAGCCAGGTGGCAGGAGCAGGCAGGGACGCTAATGGGTTTCCCAGGCAGCTGATGTTTCGCTTTTTTTCTTTTTCTTTTTTTTTTTTTTCTTCTCCTTTTTTTTTTTTTTCATATTTCAGATGCTTTAGAGAGAAAAACAGCCCGCGCACCATTTGGGAAGGGAGTTCAGTGCCGTGACCTTCACGGAGCTGGGGGCATCTGGGAAGCTGGGGGGGGAACCAAGAGGCACTGGGGAAGGGCTGAGCACCCACGGGACAGCAGAGCTGGGGTGCCCTTCCCGGGGCTGTGGGGATGCACCCGGCTGCTGTGGGACAGGATCGGGCTCTGTTTCCCTTCCCACCCACCCCCAGCCACCAGCTCTGCCACCCCCACCCCACTCCCCACTAACAGAGGAGTAGATTGGGGAGGCTGGGCATTTTGAGAGCCTTAGATCATCGTTCAGCAGTGATGATAGATGTGTGGTTTTAAAAGCACCCCAGTGTGGGGGATGTTCCCCCTGCTCCTCTCCGGCTGATCCTGCTGAGCTGGGAAGGACCCCCAGCAGCTCAGCTCAGTGCCCTGGGACCCCCTCCCTGTTTGCTGCCTGATGCAGCTCAGACTCCTGGTTATAATTTATTAATCTCTACATGGGTTTATATTTGGCTCACGGTGTGTCTGCAACCCTGTTTGCAGAGAGATTTGGGTGCCAAGCTCGCCTCGGAGGAGGAGGAGGGCTGCACCGAGCCCTCACAGCTGGAGAGGAGACACCTGGGGCTGGGGGACAGGGCTGGGGACAGGTTTGGGGACAAGCAGAGACGTGTCTTCTGGGCTCAGGGTTTTGAAAGAGGGCTCCGAGGTTCCCTGCTTGTAGGAAACATGACGTGAGATTTTCCCCATCCAGGAGCCTCAGTCAATGGGCTGGAATGAACCTGTTCCCTCCTGCTGTTTGTTCAGGAGAGCTGGGAGGCTTCAGAGAGGAGCCGAGCATTCAAAGGGCCTTTGAAAACATGAATTGAAGGTTCTGAGCAAGGAAATGCTGCGTTTTTTCCCTTCTGCTCCTTGGAACAGCTGCAGCCAGAGCCTGGCAGCCTTCAAAGCTACCTTGATGGTGGGGAGAGAAAGGGAGAACCAGGTCCCAGTGGGACACCTTGCTCAGCCTCAAAGCATGGAGCAATCACCACCAGCAGATGTTTTCCCACGCCCTTGTCCCCTCCTAAGGTCCGGCAAGGGGCAGGGACCTGCTGCCACATCCCAGCAGAGCTGCTCTGCCCTGCGATGGTTGAGCACGGGGGCTCTGGGCTTGGACACTCATCACCCTGTGGAGAAGGGACAGGTCCTGGGCCAGGCTGCAGTGGATCGGGGTACAGCGGTCCCACAAAAAAGGCCAGAAGGATGCCACCATCCTGCCAGATCCTGTACCTCATGATACAGCAGAACCCAGCAATGCCCACCCAGCTGTGGGCAAAGATCTGCATCACAAGCCCAGGCAATAAACGAGGGTGGCAGCAGAGCCTGTGACACCTGGAGGGACTTTGTGCCCTCCTGAGTGGATTGGCACTTGGTTAATCCCACGCAAACTGCTCCTCTGGCTCCTCTGCAAAACCCTGAGACTCCCCAGAGGTATTTCAGTGCCTGCTCGTAACCAGCCTCCGTTCGCCATGGAGATGTCAGCAGCACAGAGCATCCGTCCAGGGACAGGCAAGGGAGCGACTGGATGAGGAAACGCTTCATAGTTTCCAGCTCTGTTCCAAATTAAGCACTTAACCTTTTCAAACACATTTTACAGCGGTTGTAATAAGCTCTGACCCTCTTTGTGCTGAGACATCCTCTCCCAGCACAGCCCAGGGCACCAGCCACGCTGCAAGGGGAGAGGCACCAGAGCCCCTAAATGGAGATTTAAGAAATCCAGCATCTTGGGTTTGCAGGGAGGGGGATGAGAACACACACGCTGCGACCATTTGGGTACCCAGAGCCACGTCCCTGGGGCTGGGAGCTGTGGGACGAGCTGCAGGGACATTCCTGGGGCTGGGTGCTGGGAGGGTTGAGTCCACCCCATAATAACCCGCAGGCCCCAAGAGACCAAGGGGTTATTACAGGAGGCTCCAGAGCCCCAAAGGCAGCCTGTAATTACGGTGGGATGGGGCAAAGGCTTCCCCAGCCAAACCAGCATTTCCCAGCGCTGGCAGCCCTCCCAAGCTGGGGAGGGGAAGGGGCAATTTGGGGTTTGCCCTCTCTTCTCCACCCCGACCAAGACACGTGGAGGCAAATAGGAGCCGCCTGTGGCTACTGCACAGCCTGGCCCTGCTTGTTGCTGGACCACGATGGGATGGATGAGTGAGGGCAGGGGGACAGACAGGCATCACTCGGGGGTGGCACCAGGTTCCTGTAGCATGTCCGGGGCAGGGGACAGAGCAGCGACGAGGGGACATGGGTGAGAGCCTGGAGCTCTCAGCTCCAGGCTGAGAGCTCTCTATTTTTGGTGCCAGGCTCTTTTTTTGGAGCCCCATGGCAAGGAGAAGCCAGGGCTGGGGCCAGACACCCATTTCACAACCCCGGGTGTCCCGTGGGAGGGAGCAGACAGCGGGGTGAGGACCCCCAGCCAAGGGCTCCCTCTCATCCCATTTCTAAGCAGGGAAAGCCTGGCCTGAGCCCTTGCCAGGACGAAGCTTTGAAGCACCTCCCATAGAAAGGGGGTGACCTCAGGAGCCCCAGGAGCATCGGTCCGTGCTGACACACGGGAGCCAGGGCGAGAGCATCACCCCGAGTCAGAGTTTCCAGCAGAGCCCCGGGCTCGCTCAGCCGCCGCGCCGTCTCCCGGTGACCAACTCCCTCCAGATTGCCTCAAATCTCGATTCAAGAATGTTGTTTGGGCTGAAGAATGTATGGCTCAAAAAAGAAAAGAAATTAAGAAACAATAAATAAATAAATAAATGGGAAAGGGAGGCTGGGGTGAGGAGGGAGGTCGAGGGAGGGTTCGCCCTGCCCTTCGGCGCCGACCTCTGCGTTTCGGGAGAGGAGGCTGCAGCCTGGTGCAGACGTTTGCCAGATGGTGAGCATGTTCCTTCCACCCAGCTCGGCCAAGGCTGAGCCCAAAGGGACACGATAATCCCCCCTCCCTCCCCGCTGCCTGCACCCCCCCAGGACTCCGTTTCCCTGCCTGCCTCTCCACTGCCTCTTTCCCGTATTTGTGGGCAGCCTCAGAAATCAAGTGGGGGTTTCCAGGTGAGTTTGGTTTTGGCAGAACCCTTTGAAAAGGAGCAGCAGAGCCCTGGGGGGAGAAGGGGGGCATCGAGGGGAGTCCAAGTCACTCCATAAACACCAGCTCTGGTTCCAGGGCAAGAGGAAGGAGAGGTTTCCCTGCCCGGCATAGTGGGATGGAGCGATGCAGAGGTACCCAGAGAAGGTCACTTAGGGCCAGTGTCCACATGAGAAGTCTCTCCACATTTGAGGAAGGCTGGAAAGTGCTGGGATTAGTGAGGAAGAGAAGGCTGAAGTTGCAAACATCCAGAAAGACCACACAAACCCAGGAGTCTTCCTGCTCAGGTGTTTGCAGCACGAGCCTTGTCAGGAGGCTTGATGCAAAGAAGGGGCTCCAGATTGTGGCTTCATGGGTCCCTCCACCAGGCAGGCTCTGCCCCACATATTTCCACCCACCCCACCTAAGCAAGGCTGGAAATGCCAAGTGACAAGGTCTCCTTGGAATCCTGTCACTGGAGCCCCTTATAAGCCAAGGCCAGGCTGGATGAGGCTTTGAGCATCCTGCTCTAGTGGGAGGTGGGGGGTTGGAACTTGATGATCTCTAAGGTCCCTTCCAACCCAAACCATTCTATAAATCTATGAGTCTAAGAGCCAGTTGGGACCTTCACCCTTCAGGGATCTGCCTTTAAAGACAAGGTCAAGGAGGACCTGCCAGGCAGCCAGGGCAGGCATGGTGAGTTCACCACACAAGCAGCCCTGTCTCCGAGCACCCTGCGCCCAGCCCCAGGATGGGGAGGGCCATGGAAATTAAAGAAAATAGGATGAGTGGGAGGACAGAGCAGGCAACAGCTCCGGCAGGGCTGAAACTTCTTGGAAACGTGGAAGAGGCAGAAATAACATTTCCATGAGTAAAAAGGGAAGCTGCTCACAAGTAGCCGCGCTTCTGACAGTTGCTGGCTTTGGATGCCCACAGTGGGTTTAAAAGCTCTCCCTTCATCCAGGCAGAAGGAGCTTTAGCCTTAGCAGGAGCACCAGAGAGTTGTGTGTTGTTGTTTTGGTATGGAGCACTCAGCCCAGGGTGCCAAAAGCATCCTGACAAACCCATGTCCATCCTCACCGAGCACCAAGCGCAGGATTTGCAAATTAAGAGCAAACTCAGATTCAGGCCAGATTCGGTGGTTGCAAACACAGAGCTCAAGAGCATTTGATCAAAACAACGGGAACAAACCCAACCCAAATAGACACTATTTGCATCAGTTTGGTTTAGAGAACCAAAGCAAAGCAATAGAAGCATCTGTCTGACCCTGACGAGATGCAGACTGCGATCGTTGGAGGAACTCACTCTGGATGAGATTATGCAGTGATAGGGACCATTGGCTTCGATGGAGGAGGATAGTGTGTTCCCAGTTCCTGTCACCAGTTCAGGGCTTCCTTTGAAGTGTCAGCCATAAGAAAGAGGGGTTTATGGAAGGACATGTTGAAAAAGTTTCATGGAGGCCACTTGGGAGCCGAGAGGCGCTGTTTTGTACTGGCCTGAAACGAGCAGTAGCCCCGAGGTTTTATCAACACCCACTTCACGCCTGAGCAAGCAAGAGAGCCCTGGTAGCAGCTGGGGAGATGCTGGGCACCCAGAGCATGAGATTTCAAGGTTGGATGGAGAACAAAAAAAAAGACAGACAGAATTCTTTAGACTGCAAATTTTCACTTGTTTGCAACAGTCCTAAACTGGTCAGGATGAGATTCAACAGAAAGTCCTGGGGACTGCGGGGAATGTATAAACTGAACTTAAACATGTCGTTATTTTCTGGTTTAGGCTGGGAAAGGGGGATGTGGCCATTGGGAATGGCACTATTTGAAGCCAGCTCATGTGGCCAGGGTTCCTCAGCATCCCCCAAGGGACCACTAGTCCCAGGCACCCACAGCGGGTGCCCAACCCCCCTGCAGGACAGCCTCCCCCAAAAGGATATTTGTCCTGGGTCATGAGTATTTTTAACTTCCAGAAGGTGGGAGAGACCACACTCCTCATCTAACCTAGCTGGGGACAATTTGCTTTTCCACAAAAACATCCAAGCCCTGCAAAAGCCTCCGAGCTGTTGGCCACCAGGACACCTCAAGCTGCCAGAGATGTGACGTTGGTTGACACCATCCGAGTGCTGAGCAGCAGATGTTACTGGCTGCCACTGCCCTCCCCACCACTATCCCTGGAACCGAGCTCCCCGGCAGCGGGAACAAACCCCTCCAAGTGGGGTCATTCTCCGCAGCAGCCTGGAGACTCAACCCACCTCCTTGCCCATGGTCAGAGCCCTTCTCCGGCCACCCCACGCCACTGTGAGCTGCCGTGGCACTGCTTGATGGGGAAGAAGGGATGCTACCAGCTGAATGAAAGCCCTCACCCAGATTTACAAGGGTTTTACCTCCTTTTAGACAGCACAACCCCCCCTTCTCTGCTTTTCCCACTCAAAGGCAAGGCTTTCTTTGAATCCTCCCTCCCTGCAGATCCCGGCCCCGTGCTATGGAGCAGCGAGCTGTGCTTTCCAGGCACACTCTTCCTTCCCAAATAGACAAGCTTTTTGGCAAAGCCCCCACTGTACAGCGTGTCCCTTGCAACCCCGGCTGCCAACCGCCCTGTGCATTCCTCCTCCTTACAACAAGGACCTCGGAGAGATAAAGATCTTTGCAAGGCTCCCCGGGGGGAAGAGGATGTCTTGGCTGGGAAATTTCGATGGAAAGCAAGGAGAAAGCAAGCCCAGAGGGAGTCTGGCACCTGCTGAGCTTCACTAAGTAATTCCAGGCTCCTGGGAGGAACCTGGGCGTGCTGCTGGAGCCAGGCATGGGATGGAGATGGGAGGTCAGGGCTCCTCCTTTCTGTTCCTTGTGGAGGAAATGCTTCGACAGCCCTGGAAGAGCCGTCTCCAAAGCCAAAGTGCACAGAGAGCCAGGATGGAGACCTGGGAGGGGAGGGAAACTGTGGCAGCACCCAACGCTCCCCCACTTTGAAGGACCCCCCAAGGGCACGGCTGGCACCAGGAGGTGATGAGCCCTGTGGCAGGGAGAGCTGTGAGCTCTCCTGTTTCTGCCCAACCCTGGGTCACCCTTGGCACATGGTCCCCTGTCCCATCCCCTCACACCCACCCCTGGGTCAGCCTCAGGGTGTGGGGGGGAAACAGACACCCCCATCCCGGGCGGATGGGCACAGCCTGCAGAAATGCCAGCTTGGCATCTCTCCGCTGCCAAGCTGAAGACAAATTCCTGCTGTCACAGTGGCCCTTTGGTAGGCAATTTATTTACCTTGGATGCCGCAGCCTTATCGTTCATGGAAATGTTTATCCTAAATATTTAATACCAGGACTGCATAAACTGAGGCTTCCTGGGGAAGAAGCCCAGGCTGCAGCCAGAGCAGGCACTAACGCCTCTTCTCCTGGTACTGCAAAAGTTAAAGATACTTTTGTCACTTCTCCCCGAGAATCACATCCTCAGCGCCTCAAAATCAGATATTTTTTAATCTGGCCAGAGGCCTCCTCATCGCTTCCTGATGAGAAACACAGGAGACCTAACAACAGCCCTTTTAAAAACAACATCCCCAATTCCACTAACTCGTTAAACAGAGAAAGCCTGAAAAGTGCCAACACTCCTATGAGAAAAGACGGGAGAGAGAGAGAGAGAGAGGGAGGGAGAGAGAGAGGAAAGAAAAAGCAGGTTATTTATAACGCCAGGCAGCATTAGGGTCTCTTCAGTCTCTCCTGCAAACTGGCTGCTGCTGGGAGGTCACTCCCCAAAAAAAAACCACCCTGCCGAGCCCGTGACCTGCAAGCACAATATTTGATCTGGGATCTGGGGCGGGCACCAGCCTTTGCAAATTGGGAGACACACTCACATGCTGCTTGACACACGGGAGATCCCGGGGAAGAGCAGCGAGGCTTTGGAAAGGAGGCTCTTAGCTTGGTAAGTCCTTCTCTATATTTATTATGATTTTTATTTTTTTTTAAGGTTGGTTTTTTTTTTTTTTTGAAGCCTGATTTCCATACCCTCGCCTCGGCGGGCGGGCAGCTGCCACACGAAGCACATGCCAGCGACACGGGTGGCACAGCTTGAACGCCAGCGCTCCCGAGCCACCGCAGCAGGGAAGCCCTCTCCTGCTAGCCACGTCTCTGTGCCCCTCTGGCAGCTCATTGCCCGCTTGGCCAGGAGCTGGACACCAGCAGCCATCAACACCCGGGTGCTGGCAGTGCCCTGCTCATTGCCCCCCTGCCCAGCACAGCTTTGCACAGGTCTGCTGGGGTGCAGGAAATTGGGGAAACTGGTTTCATGCCTGGCACAGCAGCAATGGGCCAAGTCCATGGATGGCCACAGACCATGAAGCCCCTTGCTCCAAAACCTGCTCCCTCTCGGAGTGAGGAGCTGATCCCATAAGCCCAGCAGCTTGTGGCAGGGGAGTGTGGGGACCAGGAGATGACACTGACACACTCAGCTCAGATCCCATCCCAAAACCAGGGCTGAAGCCCACCAGAGAGGGGAGAACCAACCTTCAAACGAGGTAGGGGAGCAGCAGTGCCTGCTGAGGACAGGCTTGGGGGCTACTGCTATGTTGAAGGGGGCACTAGGAGAGGTAGAGAGACCGCATGGATGGGTCCTGCCCTGCAGAGGGGTCCCCTGGAAAGTGGGTGCCAAGCAGCTCTGCATGGGCAGAGAAGCCCCTGCGTGGAGCAGCTCTGGTATTTCAGCAGGCAGAGTGCCCCGGTGCTGGAGGGAGGAGGAGAACAAATTCCTCTGCTTCTGCCAAGCTCCCCCATTGCACGCAGCATCCCTGAGGACCACATCTCATCTGCCCCTTGGCTGCACGAGCCGGTGGAAGGAGAAGAGGGGAGAGAAGGAGAAAGCAAGGGAACCATGCCTGCCCGCCCGCCTCTGCCACCTCAATCCCTCTTTTCTTCCAGCCCAAGCAGCCTGCCAGGGTGCCTCGGTGGCAGGGCAGACGCTGCCTCCCAGCAAACTGTGCCTTCTTTGTGTGCTGGCTGAGACATCCCCTCCCCTGCAGAAAGGAGGGGTGCAGCCGGGCTTCATGGGGAGACCCTACAGCCACCTCCCGAGGTGGGAAACCGGCCCGTTCTCGCGCCTTCCCCACTCGGAACGGCGCTGGCAGCCACGGCCCCACAGCTCCACGTCCCCAGCCACGTATATAGGAGCCAGCAGGCAGGAGAGGCTCCTCTCCCTCTCCCAGCAGCGCGGCCCCGAGGATTTCCTGGAGGCATTTCAAGCCTCCTCGCTCCAGGCCGCACTGCCTTCAGCGCCGAGACAAGAATTTGGGATGAACAGCCACGGTTGGAGCCCTCCTGCTGCCATGAGCATGGCACAGGGTGGCTGTGAAGCCCAAGCAGAGGGGCTCGGGGACAGGTTTGCCTCCCTCTGAGCCCTCAGCAGGCTGAATTGCAGGGTCCAACCATCACGTCTTGGTGATGGCTCCCTCTTCCCCCCCCCCCGGGTCACGAGGGGCCAAAGGATGCTGCCCCTTTTCCTGTCGGGGCTGAGCTCGGGAAATCTAAGCTTGAAAGCGGTTTCATTTCAAAAATGAGCCAGAACTTGTTTACCAGGATTTACATCAGTCCCGAGCATCCTGCGTCGTTGTGGGGGAAGGGAGAGCTGGATGAAACCCACGGCGAATCGTGTCGCCAGCGAGTGGAGCATAAATATAGCTCCATCCAAACACGCCTTGAGCTCCATCAACCTGTTCTCGCAGCTACCGCTCTCCTCCCCTTGGCCAGAGAGTGGCCAAGTCCTTTCTCCTCCCTCCTATGTAAGGGACCCCCAGGCAACTTGGGACAAATTAGGACCATGTGCCCGTATCCCCATCCTCTACTCAGTTATAACAGAAATACCCATAAGTAAAGATTTTTCAAGCGGATATCCACTAGGACAGAGGCTTCCAACGAGCGTGAGGGGAGAGGGAGGAGATCAGGTAACTTCAAACAGGGGACAATATCTGCAACCACGTGGGTTTTTTTGGGGGGTAGGATTCACTCAGGCCCCCTGGTTCTCCAGCTCTGCTGCCAACTGCCACCAGCCCCACACAGGGCTGTGCCCACATCCAACCCCAGTGGACCCCCAGGCCACGGGGTGCAGTTCGCTTGCCTCCAGCCCTTACATCCGACCTGACACTGCTGATGGTTTCCCCCCCACTCATTTCTCCTCCTCCCAGGTCCCTCCAGCATCAGCACCATGCTCTGGACCACCATCCTGGTCATCGCTGGGCTCTGTGGAGCCTCCCTGGGCCAGTACAATGAAGAAGAAGACCTGGCTTGGTTGCAGTACTACATGCGACAGTCCCGTATGTCCTCCTATAACTACATGCCCTACTACGAGGATGAGAACACCCCTTACGTGTACTCCTACCTCCCAGCTCCGGACACGGAGGTAGAGCCCGGCCCTGAACCTCAGCAAGCCCCTTCTTGGCAATGTCCCCAAGAGTGTGATTGCCCCCCTAACTTCTCATCAGCCATGTACTGTGACACCCGCAACCTGAGGTACCTGCCCTTCGTGCCTTCCCGGATGAAATACGTCTACTTCCAGAACAACCAGATCACCGCCATCCAAGAAGGGGCTTTTGACAATGCCACGGAGCTGGAGTGGCTGGCACTGCACAACAACCAGATCACCAGTGAAAAGATGGGCAAGAGGGTCTTTGCCAAGCTCAAAAACCTGGAGAGGTTGTACATGAACAACAACAATCTAACCAAGATGCCCAGTCCCTTGCCCCGGTCCCTGAGAGAGCTCCACTTGTCTTACAACCAGATCTCTAAGGTCCCCTCCAATGCTCTGGAGGGTCTGGAGAACCTCACAGCCCTGTATCTCAGCCACAACTTCATTTTTGAGATGGGAGCATCCCTCAAAGGGCTTAAGTCTTTGATTCTTGCTGATCTGAGCTACAACCACCTCAGGAAAGTCCCTGATGGGCTCCCAATGTCTTTGGAACAGCTCTACCTAGAGTACAACTACATCAACACCATCCCTGATGACTATTTCAAGGTCTCTCCCAAGCTGCTCTATGTACGGATGTCCCACAACAGTCTGACAAACCAAGGTCTCTCTACCAACACTTTCAACAGCAGCAGCATCCTCGAGCTGGACCTCTCTTACAACAGGCTCCAGAAGATCCCCCGGGTCAGCACCAACCTTGAGAACCTCTACCTTCAAGGGAACCAAATCAACGGTGAGTGGAAACGTGTCAACTGAAGCGCGGTGGTGCAGGGGATGGTGGTTCAATAGAGGGATGGGGATGCAGAAGCTGTGCCTCCCTGTGGGACACTACCTGGGGTAACAGTTTGAGCAGGAAGATGGAATTTCGGAGACTTGTAGGTGGCCCTCAACAAGGCAGGAATGGGGCCTGTTGTGTCCCAACACACCTGGAGCCAAGAGGTTCCTGGCTCTGGATGCTCCTGTGTGATCCACAAAGCCATTGCACTGGTTTTACTGGGCATTTAGCAGAAGCCTGAGCATCTCCTGGTGGGAGCTGCCAGAAACCATCTGCAGGTGGAAGCTGGAGAGGTGATAATGGCTTTAGTCTGGCATCGCAGACAGCCTGAGGGGTCACCAGAGTGGACAGAGGTGGGGGATCCCCACTGCCATGGTCACGTGTGGGAGCACACATGGCCCTGGCCAGCGGTAATGCAGGGGACAGGGACGTACCCTGCGGTGCCCGGTGGCCTGCAGGGCTCAGGACCTGTGCAGCCCTTTTCTCAGGCACCTTCTGCCCATCTCCCCCCAACCTCACAGGGCACCAGCACAGCCCAAGGCCCCAAAACCCCCCAGGGGCCACAGTCTGCAGCGAGGGGCACATCCTTGCTGGGGCTTTTAGATTAGAGCCATCAACGCATCGTCTTCTGCCAGGACTAAAATCCACTCCACTTAATACACAAATAAATAAAAGGAACAGATTGTTCTGGGGCTGCTATTTATAAAAATAAGCTAGGGAAAAAAAAAAAAACACCTAAAACCAACAATCATAAACCCAAGCAATCTCCTGGAAAAATCCAGATTTGCTCCTCTCACCTGCCAGCCCCCGAGGGCAGGACCCCCCCGGGGCGGTGCTGGAGCTCCTGAGCCTGGGATGGGGATGGGGACGTGTCAGCGCAGCCATCGGCTGTCGGAGAGGAAACACACCGCCCCGCACCGAGGCAAGGAGCCGATGGAAACACAAAAACAAGAACAGATTCCCAAATGTTTGCTTTCAAAATGTGTAGCTGTTAACGTCTGCCCACAAATGCCACCAAACCTCGACGGAGCCGTTCAGCCCCCACCACAGCTTCTCCTCCAGCTGCAGGTGTTGCCGTTGACCTTTAAAGCATCCCCAGGAGCGAGGGGCTGAGGGTCCAGGTGTGCACCACCGAGCTGTTTGGGGGTGGGGGACACACACCCCACCCCATGGGGTATCAGGGTTGGGGTTGTGCCCCTCCAGCCACTCTGGGAGATCCCCACTTGCCTCCCTGCACACCGTGGGGCTTTCAGCCCCTCAAGCCCCCCAGCCTGTGGGCACAGGGGTCCCCTAGCACCCCCCTGTCCTCCCCAGCAGCATCCCGGCCTGGAGCTCTGCTGCCATCTAGTCGGTCACTTCTCTCCCAAATCCTGCACAGAATTTTTTGGAGCGTCTTCCATCTTCTCCCTCCAAACCCAGCCAGAGTTTCCCCCCTGCCTGGTGCAGGCAGATGAATGGGAAGGGGATGTCTGTGGGCATGGGATGGGAATGGGAATGTCCCCTCTCCTGGGGACACTGCCTGGGTTGTCCCATGGTGGCCAGGAGGAGTCAGGGACTGGAGGCTGCAGCTTATGAGTCTCACAAAAGTGGTTGCAAAGGCAATTCCTGATAAAAAGCAATGTTTTCCATACGGCTCCACCTGGCTTTTTCCCTACGAGTGCTCCAGACACGTCAGGCAGGGACACTGCCACCGCTTCCCAACCCTGGAATAGGCACAAACTCACAGGCTCCTGCTGACTGCAGCTGGGGAAGCACCAGTTACCCTTCCAGCCTAACAGCACAGGAGGGTGTTGAGTCCAAATTTGTCAGAAGAATTGGTGATTTGGGAGCGCTTTCATTGTTTTTTCCCCCCACCCACCTTAAGATAAACCGGCTCTCAGACCCATCTCTAGAGAAGCCCCCCCAGATATTCCTCACACTGTTCCCCAAAGATGAGTCACGTCATGAAGGTGAGTTAGAGCAGGGGCTGAAGCCGATGCTCAGCTCTGTCTCCTCTCTCCCCCCACCAGAGTTCTCCATCAGCAGCTTCTGCACCGTGGTGGACGTCATGAACTACTCCAGGCTGCAGGTCCTGCGGCTCGACGGGAACGAGATCAAGCGAAACGCGGTGCCCCCCGACGCCCCGCTGTGCCTGCGACGGGCCACCATCATCGAGATCTAGCCCACCCCACTTCCCCCACCCTTGGACCCCTCCTCATCCTCAGGACTTGGCTCCCCCGTTCCTGGGAGACACTCACTCCCGTTTTAATGCAGCTTGACAGTTTGACTTGGCTTCGCGATAGTGCAATAAGGGTTCTCCGACAACACGTGGCTGGGAAAGAGCCATTTCTCCCCAAACACTCCCCATTTCTGGCTCTCTGGCCACACAGAGGGGGACAGGTCCCAGAAACATTCCCCCTCTGACCCCCCCCCACCCCCATTCAACTTCTTCCCTGGTCCATGTGGGATGAGCTCTCTCCCATCCCTGCTGCATCCCACCTCCCAGACACAGCACTGAGCATCCGACCCCAGCAAGAAGAGGGTTGGGTTCAGGTGTGGGTCCTGAAGGACCATCAGATTTAAAGTGACTCACCCTGGGCCAGGTGCCAGCCAACCAGGAGGCTGGGAGCTACAGGAGTAAAGGGTTAAAGATTCCCTGGATGACAGCATCCCCCAGTCTAGGATGGGGAAGAGAAAATCTGCTCTTTCCCCTCTATTTCCCCCCCCTTCCATCAGCCTCCTCCTCCAGAGATAAAGGAGAAAAACCTTTCCTGCCTCTGCCAAGAGGCTCCCAGCTCCTGAGGTTAGAGAGAAATACCCTGTTTGTGGGTTGTAGCTTGAGGCAGGGGGGGTCTCACATGTTCCTCTCAGACCGTTGGTCCAGGGCAGGATTGGGGGTGAGCG
Source organism: Scolopax mira (assembly GCA_004320125.1). Classification (NCBI taxonomy): domain Eukaryota; kingdom Metazoa; phylum Chordata; class Aves; order Charadriiformes; family Scolopacidae; genus Scolopax; species Scolopax mira. The sequence continues at coordinate 84,147 of BJBW01001092.1, forward strand.
ATGGAGCAATCCCTGGTGCCATCACCCCCAGCTCCATCCCACCCACTGGCTTGGCTCTGAGCTCCCTCCCTGCCCAGCAACCAGGGTCTCCCAATTTAAAAAAAAAAAAAGAAAAGAAAAAAAATCACAATGACACATGCACCTGCAGCACGTTTGAACTTGCCAAAAGCCAAAACCACCCAACTTGGTTCCTTGGACAGTTTAGTTTGAGAACCAAAGGGGCAGCTGAGCTTTGGAGATGACCTGCAAAGCTGCAGAGGTCATCCAGACCCTCCGCATATAAACTGCATGCTAACACTATAGAAACAAAAACCCAAAAAAACCTGTACTATCACTGACGCATGAAGTGTAGAGATCATACCGACGAATAAAGCCCTTTCTGTAACTGCATGAAACGTGTCTGAGGAATCCCAGGGTCTGAGCATCTGGGCTGCTCCCAGATTTGTAACTTCCCCTCTTGGAGACCAGATTTTTCCCTGCAGATAATAATCCAGGCTGGATTTGCCGTCTAGTGGCTGTACCAGACGCAGCATGTGCCTACACCACCTTCCCCACACCGAGGAGCTGCTGCTCCAGCACATCCCAGCTGGGTTCCAGGCAAGGACATTTATAAATGGTAAAAAAATACACAGGGGAAAAAAAAGTGTCAGTTGAGAGAGGGAAGGGACGGCGGTGCTGCTGGCACAGTACTTCTGGTCCTTATTTTCCAGATGCTTTCATGTTCTCCAGTCTTCAGGCCTGCTCATTTTTAACAGTTAAGCAGGAGGATGCTTGAAAAAAAAAAAAAAAATATGATTCACAAGGGCAGGATTTTTGCAGATCTTGATTTGCAGAGAAAGTGCCGCTTCCCAGCCTGGAGCTTCTCCTCTGCACAACGGGGACCCACTGGGCTCGGGGCTGGTGCCAGCCAGGGAGGCAGGAGGTGGGTTTCCCTGATAGACTTCCCCAAACAGCCCTGGTCACAGCCAGGGGCAGCCCCCCCAAATCCAGGCAGGCAGGAGGAGAGGCAGGATGACCTCCCTCCATCCCTTTCCCCATCCTCTCCTCTACCCCAGGGCAGCAAAGGGACATGTGCATCCTCATCGTGACCTCCCACAGCCAAACCCCACTCCCTGGGGAGACAATAATCCTCCTGGAGCAAGGACCCCAACCCAGGGGGACCCAGATGGCTGAGGACCCCAGGGTTGTCACTAGAGGTCGGCGTTGCCTGTCACTTGTGGTCCTGGCCAGGCTGGCAGGGTGGCCCTAACCGTCCCTCCCCAAGGTTATGTCCCCAGAGAGCAGCACCCAAGTTGGGGAGCTGCCCTGCTCCCCAGGGTGCCCACCACAACCAGTACCTGCTTGGGCAAGGCTGGGCTGAGATGTGGGTTGAAACCCAGCTCCATCCAGGGAAAAAAGGGGCTCAAAAGGAGGCAAACCTGGCCCTGATAGCAAGAGGCAAGTGATGCTTGTGCCAGGGTGCCTGCAAGACTGGCAGAGTGGCCACGACATATCTCCGTGGTCTTCCAAAGCAGCAGGGGAGGATGTTTGCAGGATCCATCTACAAACCAGCAAAGCACCATCCTCCTCTCCATCCTCAGGAGCTGCCCCAGCACACGCTGCTCCTTGCTCCCAGGTCAGGTCTTTGCCTCAGAGCACCCACACCCCTTCCCAAATCAACACCAGCCCGCAGGAGCCAAAGGGGCTGGGGTCTCCCTACAAGCACCCCCTCCCATCTCATCACCCTGAGGCAAACCCCAGGAGAAACAGCCACCCATTTCTACTTCCAGCAGCTTGTTATTTCCAGGCAGGGTGGTTGGGATTGTTGATTTACACCAGCTGGAGCACTAGCCCTGCATCCCACGGGGGTGGAGGTAAGGGGGCAGAGGGTCAAGGCAACCCCTTGCCCTGCTTCTTCTCCCTTCCCCAAAAAAGGGGGGGAGCCCTCATTGGTCCCGGGTGAGCCCACAGGCACCCAATCACCGCCTTGTTGTTGTGGTGGGGATAGTAGGAATGGGGGCTCGGCCCCCCTCCTCATACCCTTCCTCCTCCTCCTGTTGCTGGGAGGAGGTGCGGGGTCCGGGGGGCCCCAGCAGCCTGTATCCCACTGGGAAGGAGGAGGAGGAGGAGGGGGGAGTGCAGGGCTTTGTCCAGATCCACAGAGAAGCATAAAGGAGGGGGAAACCCCAACCCAACCAAAAAAATAGCTCCCCAACCCCCTTGGAGAGGTGCCCAGAGGCTTTGTGGGGCTGCTGCAGGAGGTACCAGCAGCTGCAGCCCCCCCCCCCCCCCAAAGTGACATTTGGACTGTGGGTTCTTCCCAAAGGCTCTCCTGGGGTGGGATGCCACAGACACCCTGCTGTCAGCCCTGCCAGCCCTGCTGCCCCCCACCCCCCCCCCAACATGTCCAACGGGGGGCTCAGGCCACCAGTGCTGGTCCTGGGTGCCCACCTCGGGGCTGTCCCTGCACAAGATCCTAAAATCCAGCAGCTCCCATGGGGTGCCCCATGGGGACAGGCAGGATTTCTCCAGAGCTCCCCCGAAACCCCCCAAATTCCACCTCTGCTTCTTTCCAGCCTCTTCCCCTCCACGCTTCCCCCCCCTCCGCCCCCTCCCCCCCCTCCCCCTTTGCAGCTTCCACCAGCTCAAACCCTCCCCAGGCCGTTTGCAAACATCCCCTTTAGAGGATATTTCCCCAGGAAGTGCAGGATCTTTGTTTTAAAACAATCCCTCAAAATATTTTCCTTTGGAGAAGTACACAAGAAAGCGGTGAGACAGCGGGCGATGGGTTTGACCTTTCCTTAAATTAAGGGGGGGGGGTGTCAGAGCCGACCCCCCCCCAAGTCGAGGGACGTGATCTCCGGGGCTTCAAATTTGGCGTGTGAGCATCGGTGTGAGTCACGGACCTGGGGAAGCGTAACCCGGAGTCACGTCCTTCAGGCACTTCCCTTTGCTCAATTCTTCCCAGAATTAACCTAAAACCTTTGTGGAGTGGAGGAGGAAGAGGAGGAGGAGGAGGAGTAGCGAGGACAAAAGGAGTGGTGACCGAGTCAGGGCTGCCACCGCCACGCCTGGCCATCTGCAGACGTGCTGGCCATGGGACCTGCAATAAAAGTTGATTATTAATAAGCTGCTCGGATCCGGTCTGGGGCAGCTGCCACGTCCCTGGGAAGAGATAAGAAAAACTGCGGAGGCAGCAGGAAAAGCTGGGAAGGGGGCAGGCACGTCGGGGGGGGGAGATGGCCAGCACCCCTGGCCTCCCCAGCATCCATCAGGGATGAGCTGGGGGTCCCATTTCACGGAGGCTTGGGAGGAACGGGATGGGGGGGTTGTCCTACCCGTGCAGCTCCACATCAGGAGTAAAATAAGAGTTGGGATTTTGGGGCTCGGGATTTTGGGGCTTGGGATTTTGGGGCTCAGAAGCTAGAGCAGCTGGTGAGGCTCTGCCCCTTTCCCCCTCCCCAAAGGGACTGACCACTTTGGGGGGACCACCGGGGGAAGGAGGTCCTGCTCCCCAGCAGCGTTTGGGCACCGGGGAGAGGGAGGGGTTGGGAATTCCCAATCTGTTCAGCCCCCTTTCTTGCCTCCCCTTTTGTTTCACTCACCATCTGTCCCACAGCCCCGCACGCCCCACACTCCCCCTGCACGTGCCATAAATATCAAGACGGGCTTTGTCTCTGCTTCAAAAGGCAGCGTGGCCCCCGCACCCCAGCCCTGCCATGGCCCCCAGCCCCACCGTGGTCCCCAGCCCTCCCCAGCATCAGCTGCTGCCAGCCCTGAAGCTGCTGGGGGACTGGCATGGCCACGGGGGGCTTTCTGGGCCGACTGGCTCACTCTTGGGGGGTCTGGGTTTTGGGGGGGACAGGCTCAGCATCGCTTTTCTCCCCACTCATGCCCCATCAGGTTTTAGGGTCAGTGCTAAGTTGGGGTGCATTGCTCTGAGACCACAACCAGGATCCAGGAGCACGGCCTCGGGGCTGGAGCTGAAAAGCCCATCACCAAAGTAAATGGGAAAAGGAAGAAAAAGGAAAGCTCAGCCTCCCTGCACGCTGGCAGAGCTTGGCAGAGTGTGTTGTTGTGTTCCCCCCCACCCCCAGCCTCTAAGCAGGGCTGTACCCCAAAATACTGCCACAATCTTTGCTGAGCACCCCAAAACAGCACCACAATCTTCGCTGAGCACCCCAAGGGGAATTTGCTGGGGCAGATCCCAGGCGGTGCCTCTGCAGGGGTCCCCCCCATGGGGGGCAGGAAGGGGGGGTGGGGGCAACGAGCCCTCACGCTTTAAGGGAGCACCAGGGCCGGTGTCTCAGCCCCGAATCCAGCCTTTTAACTCACAACAAAGCAGCCAAGCAGTCAGCAAGGGCAGCTGCTCTGCTCCAGCCCCGTCCTTCCCCTTTGCTGTTTCATCGGGTGCTATAATAGAAATAAACTCCCTGGTAAAAGGGCATTGTCAGAGGGAAAATGGGCCTTGCCCTTCGTCTGGCAGCTGGGAAAGCCAGGGACACGCAGGGCTTAGGGATATTGTTGCCTCCAGCCGGTTCCCAGTAACACATTTCCCCAAGGGAGGGGGTGTTGCATTCACACGGGTGTTGCATCCCCCCCAGCAGAGACACCGAGAGCGGCCCCTTCCCCACAAATGGACTTTGCAGAGGGGATGGGGGCAAGTACCAGCCCCCCCAAGGGATGCCCTAACACATCTGGAGAGGGTACAGCAAAGGGCTACAAAGATGATGAGGGGCCTGGAGCATCTCTCTTATGAGGAAAAGCTGAGGGACTGGGGCTTTTTAGTCTGGAGAAGAGAAGGCTGAGGGGGGATCTGATCAACACCTGTAAATACTGAAAGGGTGGGTGTCAGGAGGATGGGGCCAGGCTTTTTTCGGTGGTGCCCAGGGACAGGGCTGCTCTGTAGCAGAAATAACCATGAGCAAAGCTCAAGACGTGGCCCGCAAGACACTCCTGAGGCAGTGCCACCCATGTGGAGACACAGCAGAAGGGGCAACCCCACAAACCCTCCTCCAGCCCTGCCCAGAGCTGGGAAACGCACTCCCCCAGTCACGCAGAGCTCGTCCCAGCTGCAGGCTGGGCCCAGAGATGTGCCTCGGTGGAAAGCAGATGACAAGCAAAGCGAGTGGCTCAAAGCCCTGAACCAACAACTCAGGCAGCTGGTGAGACTCACACGCCCGGCTGGAACCTGCCCGGGGCTCCGTGCTCCTGTCCCAGACACAGACACAGCTCCAGGAGGAAGCACAACCTGCCCCAGGGCAGAGAATGCAGCCTCTGGCTGCTCCCACCATCCCGGCTGCCTGCACCCTGCCCCCTCCTCGCTCCCGCTGCCAGGGCATGGGATCTGTCAGAGGACGGGGGGCACAGCATCACCTGGGGACAAGGGGCATGGTGGCCCTTGGGGATGGGGGCATGGCATCCCTTGGAGAAGAGGGGCACAGCATCCCTTGGGGACAGGGGCACAGCATCCCTTGGAGATGGGGGCACAGCATCCTTTGGGAACAGGACCACAGCATCCCTTGGGGATGGGGGCACAGCATCCCTTGGGGAACAGGGGCACAGCATCCCTTGGGGATGGGGGCACAGCATCCCTTAGAGATGGGGACACAGCATCCCTTGGAGATGGGGGCACAGCATCCCTTAGAGATGGGGACACAGCATCCCTTGGAGATGGGGGCACAGCATCCCTTGGGAACAGGGGGCACAGAGCATCCCTTAGTGGCAGAGACACAGCATCCCTTGGGGAACAGAGGCACAGCATCCCTTGGAGATGGGGGCACAGCATCCCTTGGGGACGGAGGCACAGAGCATCCCTTAGTGGCAGAGACACAGCGTCTCTTGGGGGCGGCAGGGCACCACACAGCCTCGGGTCCCCCAGGGAATCCCCCCACTGGCATCAGCAGCCGTGGCTCCTGGCTGCAGAACGGGACGTGTCGGGGCACCTCGCTCTGCTCGGGGAGCTCACAGGGTGCATGTGGGGGCAGCACGGCGGGGGGGAGGATGGTGGGGATTCAGCACCGGGTTGCCCAACACACTCCTCAAATAACGATAATTACTATTACAATCTTTAATAAGAATCGTATGCAAACCACCACCCCACTCCCCCCGGGCTCTGCCCTGACCCGTGCGGCGCAGAGGCCTCTTTTCTCCCCGGCTCCCAGCCCTTCTCTGGGAAACAAAAGGTGCAAAGTTTAGTGGTGCATGAAAGGAAAAACAAAACCCCAGCCCCGGCTCGGCCCTGGGGCCCCCCCACCGCCCCACCAGACAGATGGCAACAGTTGTCCCCCCGCACACCAGTTGCTCGCTGCCACCAACAAGCTCCTTTTATCCCCCCAAAACAGGTCGTAAATGAGAGCGTCGGAGCTGGCCCCCGCGCAGGGGAGCAGCCGCTGCAGAGGGGGCCAGGATGGGGATGGGGATGGGGATGGGGATGGGGATGGGTGTCCCCACGGGATGCTTGGTGGAAAACAAAAAAGCAGCTAAAAGCGCCTCCTCTCCCCCTCCCCATCTGTCCCAGCCTCGTAGCCCCTCACCCAGGCAGGGCAGCAAGGGGGGTGGCTGGGGTGAGTCAACCCCCCAGGACCTCCGAGCCCTTCGGGGACACCCCAGGAGTGGGGAGATGTGGGGACTCCACTTTTGTCTCTGCTCACCTCGATGGGGGATGACCCGTTCCCAGAACTCTCAGGGCACTGGTAGGAGACCCCCACTTCTCTTTGGGGGACCCCCTTCCCCTCTAATTCCCTATGATTTCTAATTCCCCTACATTTTTAATAAACCCAAGGTGTGCCCAAAACCCACTCCATGTGCCCTCCTGCCCGGAGACTGCCAGGGGAGGAGGGAGCGGGCAGGGAGCGGAGCTGGGGCTGAGCCCGCTGGCAGGTTTTGTGGTTCTTTGGGGAAAAGGGGGGCGGGGATGTTGGGGGGGGTGTCAATTTTTTTTCCATTTCAAGTTAGCAGCGCCGCAGCCTGCCCCATCTGCTGCTGGAGCCCCTCCAAGCACAGCAAGCCCAGACAGTTGCTGCTGGGGGGGTGGCGAGTGGGTGTGCGGTGGCTGTGGCACACGCGCTCGCATCTGCCCCTGACCTTTTTGGAGGAAGGAAGAGTTGTTTGGTCGTTGGCGTGGTTTTGTTTGTTGTTTTGGTTTTGGGGTTTTTTTTTCCACCGGGCGGTTCAGTTTTTAGTAAGGATTGGAAAGGCAGAGCGGTGCCTTCCCCTCCCCGCTGGTTTGGGGGGGTTGCCCAAGGCTGTTGGGGTGCTCGGGGGTGGGTGGATGTGCTGACCCGAGATGGGTCCGTGGGTTTGGAGAGCTCAAGGTCCAGCTGTGGCTCCTGGGCAGGAGGCCAGAGAGACGGAGGAGGGAAGAGGAAGAAGAGGAAGGTCTCTCAGGAGGAAGGGCAGGCAGGGAGCACAGTCCCCAGCCAGGAATCAAGGGACAAACCAGCGGGAGCCCCTGTGCCAACCCAGACCCTGGACCCCACGCCTGCCCACGCCATGGGGGCTCAGGGAAGGGCTGGGCTCAGCCCTGGGGCTGGGGAGCTGGAGGCAGAGCTTTTTGGGGGGCTCCACGAGCTGCCCAGGGAAGCGGTGGAGGCATTTAAAGGACGGGGAGACGATGTGCTCAGCGATATGGTTTGGTGTCAGTTTTGTCAGTAGCAGGTTGATGATCGGACTCGATGATCTGAAAGATCCCATCCCACCTGGGCGATCCCATGATTCCACCACGGCAGCAAACGCTGGCAAAGCTGGAGCTCGCTGGTGCAAACTGGGGCCATGCCAGAGATTGCGGGTGCCAGCAGCGGCGGTGCCGGAGCCTGCTGGGAGAGCTGCACCCCAAATCCCCGCGGGCTTGGGGTGGCACCGACCCCTCCAAACCCTCGCAAACCATCTCCCCGTTGCCGGGCCACGTGATGGCGGAGCTTCTACGGCTCCGGTGGATCCTGGGAAAGATCATCCCGGGCTCTGGAGAACCGCAGGTGACGGAGCACCCTGGGGGCCTGCGCCTCCCCCTTTTCCCAGGGCTGGGGCTGCGTCTCCCCAGATACAGACCAGTGCGGCTGCACCCAGGCGGGTGCCTGATTGGCCTCGGCCGAGCCGAAATAGCCAGTTGGCTTCCCGTGGCCCCGTCAGCAACTAAAGAAGGCAGGAAGCACCTGGCTGGTGCAGGGAAGAGGCTCAGCGGTGCCTGGTTTCGCTTCTGTCCCTCCTCCAGCTGCAGAGACAAAGAAGAGAGAGCCCAGAGCCTCGGTTGCCACACGGCTACCGTCCCCCGACAGCTTTTTCCTGCCCCGTTTGCCACCTCTCGGAGGGGCCCAGCTCTCCCCCCAGCTTCGGGGTGGGAAGGGGTAAAAGGGCTTTGAGGCAGGTGGGGGGTGGGTGTGTGTGAGATCCGGCTTGGGTGGGAAGGGCAGAAATAACCCCCACCACCAGTTTCGCATCCTGAACCCTGATGTTGCTTTGCTGGTAACTTTGAGAAACACCTGATTTCTGCTAAAAGAGACCCCAGGAAAGAGGAGCACACGAGTAGACACACACAAAAAAAAAAATCAAACAAAACATCCTCAGGGACACAAGGGACCCCGTCCTGGTCCAGGATGTTCCTCGTGTCTGATTTGGGTTTTGCACAATCTGTGTTTCCCCAACAGATCAGCCCCAAAACTGTCCCATCTCCTGTGAGGAAGGACTGACAGTGCTGTGACCACACACAGGGGAACAGGGCGTTTAAGCATTTAAGCCCATGCACTTTTTTACTCTAAATAGGCATTAAAACCCCTTCCAGACTGATGGGACAGGAGGGGAGCGTTTTCCTGAGAGCCAGCATCACCCATGCTGCCCTTCCTCCCTCCTGCAGGGGTTTTACAGGGGAAAATTAATTTCTTGGTGGGTATCACACACAGAGGGACACTCTCTGAGTTTGCCCGGGACCCCGTGTGCCAGTGGAGCTCCTCTGTCCTGCAGTGTGCCCAGAACAGGGGAAAAAAAAGGGCTGAGGACACGTCAAAGGCAAAGACTTCTGATTACAGGAGACAGCGTTTGACCCAAGCTCTGTGAATTGTGCCCTTCCCCGTCCCCTCCCAGAAACACCCAAATAAAACATCCTCGCAGAAACCCAGCAAAAAGGCTGGGCAGAAAGAGGAGAAATCCCCATTTCAAGGGGCAGCAGCAGCAGCGATTGAGTGCGGTTTTGGTGACTTTCAGTCTTTTTCGGAGCTGCTCCAAAGCCAGCGATGAGAAAACTTGCTGGGAGCTGAGGCTGGGCTTTGAGAGGCTTGGGAGGGGGGACAGATAAAGGCCCACCCTCCAGCTCACCCAGCTAGTACAGCAGGTATCACGATCCTACCAGAAGAAAAATGACAAGCAAAATAAAAATAGAACGTGAGTCACCTGTGACAAGGCTGGTGGGGGATCTGGCTGCAGCCGTGGGTGGCGTTGACTCCTCACTAAACACCCCATGGTGTAAGAGCTGTATTTTTATCTGGGCTGCAAACAGCTCAAATTTTAGAATCCCAGAATGGTTTGGGTTGGGAGGGACCTTAAAACCCACCCTGCACCACCCCTGACACATCCCACCACACCAGGTTGCTCCAAGCCCCGTCCAACCTGCCCTTGAACCCCTCCAGGGATGGGGCAGGCATAATTTCAGATGATCTTGGCTCTGTCTGCTGGCCCAAATGCCAGTCACAGGCCAGGGCATGCGAACTGGCCATGGCATGGACTGTGCCAGCCTGAAAATGGGCCACAGACCAGGGCACGCCAGCCCAGACAAGCCAGAGGGAGGAAGGCCACCATCATCTGACTTCAACAAGCCTTTGAACCCGGATGACTCTAGAGCTAATCAGCAACATTTAGTTGGGAATGGGACACCCATTCCTCCCCAACAGCCCTGTTTCACCACCAGTAGCAATTTGGGTGTGTTTAAACTAATGAAGGCATGAGTTCAAAAGGGAGCAGCTTTGACATAGCCCCAAAAATCAACCCACTAATTGTTTTCCTCTCCAAGGTGGGATGTTACGATAAAAGCAGGAGCTTTGTCCCCAGGACCAGGGCTGTCCCCCCCATTCCTTGGCATCACCCCTCCAGGAGGGCACTGGCCCAGGGAGCAGGTCAGGGTGGGTCATAGGGACCCTGGCTGCAACTCAAACCCTCCTGAACTCCATAAAAATGGGAGTTTTAGGCTGAAACCAGCACAAATGGATTTAGCTAAAGGTCCTTAAATCAGGTCAGCTGGAAGGTGAGCACAGATGGGGGTTCAACACGAGCTGGACACCCCCATGCCTGAGAGCAGAGTTCCAGGTCCCTGCCACAGCCCTCAGCCTCTTGATGGACAACAGGATCTCCAGTGAATCAGCCCCAGCTGCCTGTATCATGACAGGCCCAGAGCATCCTCAACACTTCCATCCCATGATGTCTCACCTTCCTCCTCCACGGGCTCCGTCACCCCAGGAGGGCAGCAGAGGCAGAGAAGCTGAGCCAGGAACTGCCCCTGTGCCCAGCAGGGATCAGAGCTCACTTTTTTTCCAAGACTTTATTTATGCCCTTCCTAGGGCTGGGTAAAAGATCCAGCAGCCAACTACGTAACACCTTCATGCCCTGGCAGGACACAGGGTTTCTACAACCCTGTGCTTGAATAAATCCCCACTGCCCCAGCCAGAGCCCAGCACGGGGGTGGAGAGGGCAGGAACACCCACAGCCCCATGTTACTCATCAGAACAATTCCCAGCCTTAATTCCTCCCATTTAGAGGGTCAGGGTTGGAGTCAGCATGTTGACTAAGCAGCTTTTTTTTTTTTCCCCTAACCCTCCTCCTTCCCACAGCTGGGTATTAACAGTCACCCACACTTTAACCAAGCCCACAGCATTCCCAGTGTGGGATTTCAGCTGCAATCCCAACCCTCACCCTCTTTGTGAGCACACAAAAGTTCCCAGCAAGAAAACAAGCCTCATTTATACTGCTACATTTTTATTAAAGTAACAAAAGCGTACGTCTGTCAAAGGATTTGTACATTCTGTATATAAAAACACTACTATACAATTAGTAACCATCCACTCCCTCCTCCAAGTGTAGCTTACAAACTTTCTACCATTTTCACCAAACACAAAAAGCAGGTCCCGTTCAACAGTCCAGCTTGTTAAAAAAAAGAAACCCAAACAAATAAATGACAGGAAACCCCTCAAATACACTGTCTTAAAATACACACCATTCAGCTCTGCAGTTGAGTATCAGGCTTGTAGGCAGAAGGCAACAGATTACACTAATTCACAGCTTTTACATGAAACCAGCTACAAGAGAGAAATGGATTATACCCAAGCTCAGTTGGTTTTGAAGCTATAAAAAAAACCACCAAAAAAAACCAGACACCTTTAACATCAGACTCCTCCACACTGGGGACAAAAAGAATGAGACTTGGCTATTTTGGTTCTGGAAGTGGGGGCATGTTAAGAGCAATTCTAGTGTATTCCTTTGGTGTGGGCTGTTGTCCTGAAAAACTTTTCTGGTAAGAGGGAGGGAAGAGAGTAAAAGGAAGGGGTAAATCTTAAGACTGCTTTGATCATGACAAATTACAACCCAAGGAAGTACCAGCCTTCAGGAAACTCCACATCCAGCCAAGGAGTCCAGGAGGAGCAGTGTTTGCTTTGCTGGATGCAGTTCTCCTCACAGGCTTTCCATGTGAGCAGGTTAAGTGAGGATTTAAAAAAAAAAAGAAACACAGAGATCCCTCTTCCTGGAAAAGGGAATTTGCTTTTTGGAAGTTCCCAAGCACTCCCCTCTTGGTGAGGTCACCTATTGCACAAGTTCACCAAGGGAAAAGCCCTAGTGCTTCATTTCAGCTTCTGCTTTGCTGACACGAGAAATTCAAGTGATGCAGAGGGAAGTGATGCAACCCCAGAGCCACAGTCTGCTATTACCATTCAAGGACAACTAACTCAACATTTTAAAAGGATCCGAGAATTGAGGCTGGTTTTCCAGGTCTGGAATTCATGATTTGAAGCTTATAAAAATCCAAAATTACTTTTTCATATCAGAAGTCAGAATTGGGGAGCTGTAATTTAATTTTTTAAAAAAAAAAATATATGTTAAAAAGAACTAGCTAAGAACTGTGGCAATTGGGAGGCTTCCTTCCTCTCCCAGAGCGCCCAAGATTTGGAAATATATTGCACAAATGTCTGAGAACTTGATTCATCAAAGGCTGGGCAAGAACAACTCTGGTTACACCAGTCAGCTGCCAGGTCAGAAAACAGGAAGGTTAAAAAAAAAAAAGCACACACAAGTGTGCTGAGAGAAATCTGGGAAAGTTTCATTACCAACAATTATGTCAATGCCCTGCTTTTTCATTCCCTTCTCCCAGGATCAGCAGAGGAGCACCAGCTGGTTAGTAAAAAGGCAATGGACATAAAACATCCTGATAAAGGCTCATTCCCAACAGATAAAAGTTCCTGGGGCAGCACTTTTTGCTCCCACCTCGTCTGTAGCTCCCCAGGGCAGTTTAAGGGCCAAATCCTGAACAACACTTGAGCAAAGTCTCCCTGAGCACCAGCACCACTGGGTCTGCAAGAGGAGTTTTGCTTGGACAGAGCAGAGGACCAGGCATCCATTGTGCAAAACAGTTATGTACCAAGAGACAAGAACCAAACGATGCCCCTCACCAAGGTATCGGGGAGACAGCTCCCGGGGACAGCCACGTGCTGATCCTCCAGAAGAAAGGGGAGAAGTGCTGTGACTTTAAAAGCAGTGTAAAGACACCAAAGTATCTGAGCATCCCACACACATCAGGAAGGGAAAGAACCCCCCAGTACTTCTGATTAAAAGATAGGAAGGGGAAATGGGGTTCTCACACACCAACCTCTAGGGCGTAAGGCGAGTTGCTTCAGCTCTTCTGGAGAAGTGACACAGCAAGTCCTCAGCATCAGATTAGGCAACTTTTGCAAGCAAGAGGCCAGACTCCCACCCTGGGAGCACAGAGAGGCCACGCACAAGCAGGGCGTGGGCTGATGTTTTACACCACACACAGCAGAAAGGCTTTGTAATTCACAACTGTTCAGTGCTGGTTTGAGGGTCTGGAGTACCCTTCTCAGCCTGCAGGAAGTGGTGGGTGATAGCCCGGTACTGGGGAGCACCAGGAACAACCAGTGCCACCACAGCAGCTGCAATATCCATCTTGGGGGACCTTCTCTGCATGGCCTGACCCTCCCAGCGCAGCTCTGCCTTGCTCCACTTCACAGGACACCAATATCCACATGGGCCTTTTTCAGACAGGAAAGATGGAGGAGGTGGAAACAGGTCCTGCTCCTCCTCACTTTGTGCTGGGAGTGGGGCACAGCAGAGATGCAACACTCACATAGTTAAGTGGTCCAGAGGAGATGTGCAAGAGCAAAAGAGAGGGATCCCAGGGTCCCCAGCATCACCCAGCCCTGAGGCAAGGTTCCCCTAAACACTATATCCAGGCCCCAGAGAGATCAGACCAGCTGGGGAGTGCAGAAGTTAGTGGAGGAAAGATACCAACTCCATCCCTTCTCCAACAATATTACAATACAGCAATACTGCTGGGTACCAGGACAGTGAGAAGGTGACATAGACATCTCCCACCACCAAGCCACACTTCCCAGACTGGCTTTTCCCCCCCCCACCCCCTCCCCTTCCTCCATTCCAAGCTGCCCAAGTGAGCAAGCCAGCCCAAAATTGCCATCCAACACTAATTAGGTAGATATCGGCTTCATAATAAAAACTCGTAAGCTTGCAACAGCTTTAAAAAAGGCACCTAGAACACTGCTTCTGTTCAAAGCAGCGCTCAATATTTTAATTTTGGATTTTCTTGGATTTTTTTAAAAAATATAAATAGCTCTTCATCTTAAAAATAGATCCTCGGGTGAGGTATACAGTAGCCTGTGTCTTGGCAGTGTAAGGACAAGAGGAGTATTTAGCTGGAGACAGTCATGATGTAGTTTTTGGAAGGACTGGTGCGACCCAACATCATCTGGTTCTTGCAGGTGAGCATCCCGTAGGAGCTCACGGGTTTCGTTGCAGTCGCTTCGTATAAGACACAGATGGAGCCATCCTCACCGATGCGGTACGAGACCTCGTAGGGGTCCACCCAGAGCGTGAGCTCGCTGGGCAGGAGCTGGTAGAGCTGGGGAAGGCTGAGTCCGATCTGGCTAGCTGCCTTGCTGATAATGGGGTCCATTTTGTGATTGATCCGGATGCAGCGATACCCAGAGCCTTTGAACGGTTTCTCAGGAAACCAGTGGTGTTTGTAGTGCTCTGCAAGGGAAGCAAGAAGGGAAGAGTGGTGAGCAGGCGTGCAGCAGCTGGGAGGAGGTCTGCGTCCTCGGGGGGGGGGTCCCACACCTCGCTGCAAGCGGAGGAAACCCAGTCCTCCTTTGGCTGCCTCCATCGGACGGAGGGTCCAGAGCTGAGCGCTCGATTATTCAACCACTGCTTGCTCCAAGGTGTGGGAGCACAGTTCTTCAGGTCCCAGAAACCCCAGGCAGAACGGTGCCACGGGGGCTCAGAACCCCAAAACCTTCTCCGCTGGGGTGTCCAGGGTGGATACGTATCACCAACAACAAAGCACCACAGCCAGGGTGTAACATCCAGGTCACTCTCTCAAGTTCAGGGGCACATCCCCACCCTTATCTCAGCACAGCAGCAAACAACCCACCCCCCTTCTTAGGGCTGATAACACAAGGCTGGGAGGAGACCCTTGAACCACCCAGTTAGTGCCGAGCCCCAGACATACTTGTGGGGAGGGGAATGCCCAGCCCCACTGACTCAGGGCTGAGCCCCACTTGGCAGGGGACAGAGCAGCTGGGGATTCTCCATATCAAGCCCCAGCAAGGGGGGCTTTAAGCAGATGGGCTGCTGCTGGGAGAAGGCAGGGGGAGCTGTACAAAACCCTCAGCAAACTGGCCAGGGGACACGCTCGCCTTCAAAGGCTGAGGTGACCGTTTGTCCGGGACCCCCCAGGGACGGGGGGGGGGGCACCCAGACAACGGCACAAACAGGTAACCGGCATCAAGGAGGACACAGCTGGGTGCCAGGGAAGGACACAGACAGGCACCCACGGAGGGACCTCCGGTCCTGGAAGCAACACAGCGGGGCACCGGGAAGGGGCACCCGGCCCTGAGGGGGGAAGAGGAAGACACCAGTGCGGACCTTCCTCCCGGCAAAGCCCATCTCTTCCCCGGCCCGGAGGGTCCGCGCCTCACCTGCGAGCGCCTCCCGCAGCGCCCCGCTGAAAACCTGCAGCTGCTGCTCGCTGACGCAGCCCCGCGTCCGCAACAGGCTGGAGACGAAGCCCACGGCGGCAGCGATCTCGGGCACCATGTCGGCCCGCGGGCCGCCGCGGCGCTGGCTCTGGCGTTGGTTCATGGTGGGCTCCCGGGGGAAGGAAAGGAGGTGGTGGGGGGGGCGGGGGGCGGCAGCGGTTCCGCGTGACGCTACGGCAACGGCTGGGTCTGCGCCGCCGGCCTCGCGCCGCCCTTAAATAGGGCAGCCCGGGGAGGCGTCATCGGCGCGGCGGCTCCCATTGGTGCAGAGGGCGCTGTATGCTAATAGCGCCTGACCTCAGCGCAGTGGAAGGAGTGACGTCGCCGCCGTGATGACAATGCGGCGGGGGGGGGGGGGGGAAGGGGGGGGGGACAGTTACCGGAGGGCTATTTTTGGGGCTGATCCGGCAGGAGGAGGAGGAGGAGGAGGAGGCAGCGGTCGGGCTCGGCTTACCCCATCTCTCCGTACCCCCCTGCTCCAGGGCAGACCCCCCCTGGGGCTGCGACACCCGTGGGCTCCGGGGGACCCCGACAGCTGGAGGTGACCCACCGGAGGTGGCGGGGGAGGGGGGGGGCAGGAGGGCAGGATAACGGCTCCCCGGACAGTCCTGAGCGGTGGAAATTTCCCCTCCCGGGTCCTGGATCGGTGGAAGCCGGTAGCAGGGTCCCCCCAGCTGATCCCGGGTCACCAGGATGCTGGTGGCGTGCGGGAAGGTGGCCCGGTCTCCCTGTGTGTCCCCCCCCAGTCCAGTCTCCCCGGCTGCTGCAGGGAACCCCGGGATCACGTTCCCAACCTTCCCCACCAGTGGATGAGTCCACGGGCCGCTTCCACTAATGAACGTGATGCCTCGGAAAGGGTAGAGCCAAGGATTGTCCCCACCAAGCCACTGGCAAGTCACCTACTGAAACCCAAGGGACTGAAGGAACGGTGCCACCGACGGGAGCTGGCGTGAGGGGAAGGTGTCATAGAATCACAGAGGGGTTCGAGTTTGGGAGAGACCTTAAAGATCATGGAGTTCCAACCCC
>BJBW01001093.1:0-26549 GCA_004320125.1 Scolopax mira
CTCTGACATGCTCTGGGTGGTCCTGCATTGGCAGGGGAGTTGGACTAGATGATCTCTATGGTCCCTTCCAACTCCAAAAATTTCAGTGATATTCAGTGAAATAGTTCTTCAGATTTCAAAAGCTACAGTCCCTCCCTCTTCTAATATTTTTATTCTTTGGCAACTGCATATTATGCTTTTAGTTCTCTCAGTGTATTTATGCTTTGAAATGTTGGGAGGGTGACCAACTGCTCTGTAACATATCATTAACCTGAGTGACAGGTTTTGTGCTAACTGGCTTTTTTATCACAACATCATTCTCCCTTCTTCATGTGATTGTGCCTGTGTCTTGTAAATAGTAGGATTCTTGTTGATTGTGCAGTTTCACTGAGGTGTAGTGCAGCTACCCACACCATGACAAGGCTAGCAAAGTAAATAGAAGCTGAATTGTGAGGTGAAATGGTTGAAAACTATATTTGATGAAAAAAACCCTAATGTAATATTAACAAACTTCTTTCCAAGTGTCAAGAAAATAAGATTTATATAGAGATACCTGAATGAGTCACTTTATTTTATGCTTATCTCCACAATCTTTCATTTTTTCCTAAGAGAGAAAAGGGAAGGTATAACAGCAGTCTCCTCAAAATTTATGCTGAGAGAATGACATCTACAATTATGTGGCCAAGAGACCTTTACTTAACAAAAATAAAAGTAATTTCGTTTGAAATTATACTTTGATCCTTAGGTTTAGTCAAAAAGCAAAGACAAAAAACTTTTGTTAATTCATGCCAGCATATTGTAGCAGTACATGAAACTTGTCTGTGTATCTGAGGACATCCTTCCTTGAATTTAATTTGTACAGAAATGAGTTACTACAGAAAATACTGAGGTAATAATCCTGACAACATCACAAAGAAATGTATAGGCTCAGGTACTGTTCTGAATAAACAAATCACTAAAAGTTCCTGAGGCATTCTACCTCTGAAACATGACCCTTTTAACTTCTCTGATTTTGTCTCTCTAAAAAATACAGAATTACAGTATGTACTGTTCTAAATAATATTTTTCCTGTGCTTTTTATGGCATTTTGTAAGTATAGTGTTAACTGTTTAATTCAGCAAAAAGCTCTCAGAATCCTTGAGGAATTTCAGTGGAAAGATCTTAAAGAATCAGGACTTTTAATTAAAGAATTAAGTGAGGACTTTACCTCACTAGATTATTTTGTTTTGTTATTGATACTTTGTTGGGGATTTTTAAGTTTTAGTCTCAATTTTATTACGTTTTGCTGTTATACCTTGTTAATTCTCACTATTTTGGTTTCTTTTTTTTATTATTAAGAAAAGTTATTGATTAACTACGTATTTTAGGAATATATATTGACCTTTACCTCTTCATTTTATTAATTTGGCGCCTATTCTGAAGAGTACATTCTGTCATTCAAAAAATATGCAAAGCCCTTTACTGGTAAAAATGAGTAAATTATACATATATTAGAACACAAAATATATCTAGTACTTCAAATCAGTTACAGAAATTAATTCACCTAGTTACACTTTACACAGTTATGTTGCAAATAAACAAGCTATATTCATTCAATTTCATTTATAAGGAAAGATCTGTGTGGGGACTTTTTTTTTATTTTGGTGCGGATTGATTTGGTTTGGTTTTACTTTTAAACATGTATGACTGGACGATAAAAATACCTCTTCTGATAGTTTCATTTTGTGTGAATTCTTATTACTATCTATGTCTATTGGTTCTGCATGTTAAAAATACAGATGGACTTAATTATTGTCTCAGGTTTATCTTCAAAACTGTTGGTCAATTGAAGGGTATGAAATTGCTGTTTCTTAACATAATAATACTTTTATGCTAATATATTCAATATTAAAATTCTGAGAGTTACAAAAAATTTTCAGGGAATATCTAGATCTACTGTACTTTGGTTATCTCCAACCTCAGCATCCAATATAAACTATTTTTCTGTCCGTTATGCCTCATAGCCTGATCAGGGTAGCATCTATATTGCAACTGACCTACTTGAAACCATAGATAAAAAAGGATAATTGAATTCTTTAACTTTCAGGAAGAGTTCTATCTGCAAGCTCTATCCTTCAGTTTACCACCAGCATGCTCTAATCACCATTTTTACATCACTGTGGCACAGGCATTCCTCAGTACCAGTTAGATGAAGCTGTATTCTTTTCAATTAATTATATTTTCACTGAAATAGTAAGACCAAAGTTCTGCCATTGTCTTGGAGGAATGGAGGATAGATACCCGTTCAAATGAACGATTTATGCATGCGGTTGTCCTCATCATTAATTCTAACTTCCTAGGTGCTTTAAAGTCCTTGTGAATGTGACATTTCTAGAAAAACGGTCATAATTTTTTTTAAATCTTAATTTCTCTTAAAATGTGTTGCATCTCTCAGTTAACAATAACGCTCTACTACTAGAAGCAAAAGCAGCAAAAGAATTACTGAGAAAAGAAGTAGGAAAAGAGTGAAGAAGTCCTTTAAAATGAAATGGTTAAGACACATTACTTTCTGTAATGAACAATATTGAAGAAATTAACAAATCTATGCACCTTAGGCTTCTTAGCCCAAATATACATTGCTGGCTAGATCAGTCATTGGCTCAAATTGAGCACAGAATTTGCACTTATGGTCCCAGAATCACATCTTAAGATAATGATAGAACACCAACCATAATGGTTAGACTTCGTTTCTGCAAGAGAACAAAACCTAAAGTCTAAGGACAAGAATAGCCAGTAGAAAAGCTTTATAAGTGTCTGAACCACTTTTGTTTCTATCTATAGTAGACACTGTGTTGTATAGAGCATAAGCAACTATGTACCACAGCTGCTTTTGATATTCTCTGATGCTCTGGAATGAGATCCTAGGCCAGGCCTCCAGGGAATTTCAGGTCAAAACAAATGTAAATTACCAGTGCAGAAAGTATGTGAGAAAACTTTTCTAGAGGAAACATTACCCTGTTTAAGGCAGAGTTTTTCGCTTGCATAAAATTTTTCAGGGAGGCTTTGAGGCTTTAAAGTCTTTCAGATTACTTTGTCCTTCTCTGCTGTTAATGATGTTAATGACAGGTGTTCTGGGGCCATTAGGAGCACCGTGTATTGTTCCATTTCAGAGGGAAATTCAGAGGTCTCTATTAGAGACCCATCATGCCTCATTCAGCTTATCCTTATGGCCCTCAAATTTCCAAAGCAGCTAATTCACTCTTCTTTTCCATCCCTCTCATTTGCTTCTGCTACACTGTACAAGACTATAGAGGACATTCTTGAAAATCCTTTACTGAACAACTAAAACTAGTGCCTAAATGTGGCTATCAATCAGTGAACAAATATGAGCAACACTCACCAGCTCAGTCTGTGCCATAGAAACAGCCTGGTTACTGACCACTGTTTCAGGAACCACATGTATAATGGCATCCTTTCCCCCCAGTTTCAGCATTCTCAAAGAGCCAACTATTTGTTCCCAGTTGTCTGAAACATATCTGATCTTCACATGCCTGTGAATCCAGGCTAATGGATACACTGCTTAAAGCTGAGATACTTTCCAGTGCTAAATATTTCTGTGGCTTTCTTTCTGTTTTTAAAATAGAATCTCTCTCAGGCAATCTAGTTCATAACTCTAGAAAGAGCCTGGGGGGCAGAAGTTTAAAAAAGAAGAAAGAGAAAAAAAAAAAAAAAAAAAGAAAAGTTATCCTCAATTAAGATACGCTTTAAATGGAATCCTTACTGTGACTATTCTGCTTTATGTGCCTAAATGGTTTACAAAACCCAAGTGAATAGAAACCTTATAATTAAATACATCTAGACTAGCTAAAGGCAAAAAAACCAATCCCTTATGTCTCAACTGTTTTATAAGCATAAATGCTGGGTATTAGCTGTGTATATATGTGTGAGAACCTATATGCAGAACAAATATTTAAATAGTTTATGTATTAAATATTAAAACTGAATCTGATATCACATAATATTCTCTGACTGATACTCCAAAAATCCCAATGGCTTTTCTGATTGAAAAGGGGTTTTATTTAAAGTATATTTTGAAACAAATACCTGAATAAATATAAGATTTGTATGGTTTTTTATTAGACACCATGAAGATATAAAGAATGTGGAAAAGTTGGACCTCATGACTATATTCCTGATAAACCCATTATAATTTGCTGAGCCTCTGTTATAGAAAAGGATGATAATGCTGATGATGACAGCTTAATGAATGAGAAGTGAAGCTGAATGAGTTTGGTTAAGGCGCTTATTACTGCCTGGTGAAAGGTTAGTATAATATTCAAAACCTTTATTTAAGTGTATAGCAATATTCTTTTTGCTAGGGAATAAATTCCAAGATAAATGGCCAGTGAATCAATAAATGCTCCAATTTGTGTCCTGAGAGTTCATTTATCATGGACCATTTATCTTCTCACATACACTCCCATAAAAACCAGCTTAATTAAATTTCATGTTGACTCCTTAGGTTGTGGTATTATCAGCATGAACTAACAAATCACAACACTGACAGGAATGCATATCTGTAAGTGCACTTAAAGATAGTCAGAAAAGAGTCATTATTTTATTGTGTCTAAACTAACCTTCAGAAATAAACAGAATTAATAATGTATTAATAGACTGCAATATAAACAGGATGTATGGAGGAATTATATCAGAAAATACTCATAACAACATTTAAGCAGTGGATATTGCCACAATCATTGTATGAATATTCAGCAGTGTCTGTACTGCAATCGACTTAGTCTTCACAGACAACTTAATTGTTAGAAGATATTTATTTTTGTAGGTTGCAACATTTAGTAACATTTTAGCTGATGTCATCGACTTAAATCACTGCAAGTTGATTCATTTCCTATATAAATGATGCAGTTTTTACAAAATTATGAAGATTGTAGTGGTCTTATTTTAATTGCATTGCGTGCTAGCATGAAGAATTGAGCTGCAGTTCACAAAAGCATCTTAGTGTCATACTTTTTTTTTTTTAAAAGGCTAGCTCTTTGTGAAAGCGTTCAATTCTTTATATTATGTACAAAAAGTAGGACAAAGTTTCCTAGGGGGAAACACTCTCTCCAAAGAAATGTTAGTTCCTCAGGAAAAATACAGAAAATTACTAAGAATCCTCAGAGGATTCCATATGTTTTATAAGCTCCTTAGAAACTTGAAGGAAACATTTTTCACCATGCTCAGGAGGTGGCTTGAAGGTTCAATGTGTAGTTGCATTGGTTAAATAAGCCCAGGTGATACCAATGATGCAAATTTGGAGTCCCTTGGTATAAGAAAGAGTTCCCAAACAGAACTCCTCAGTGGTAGATGATTCTAGTTGCTCTCATGTAGGGTAAAAAGAAAATTTTATTTTCAAGTAATTTCACTGCTGTCTTTGAATTAAGGCACAATGATGTCAGACACATTGCTTAGAAACAGTCTTCCAAGGTTTTCTGGACTAAGAGAAAAACTATTTACTCTACTCTTAAGTATTATTCACTGTTGATTTATTGATTGAAGATTTAAATGCAATTAAAAAGATTTAGCCCTGTTTAAGTTCCATGAAATATTTGTTTGATATTGCAGACAGAAAAAAAAAATCAACTCTAATGCAGGATTTCAAATAAGAGGTTAGTTCTCAAAAATCCGATTTTCTTTATAGTGGGATACATGTTTACCCACAGTCATACCCAGTTTCATGGTCTCGGTGGTACAGGCGTAGTTAGCAAGTTTTGAGATATTCAATAAGAGAAGTGTGGCTTTCTCATTTAAAGTGCATTAAGGGAGCCACTAGGCTTGAAGCTTTGGGAGCACAGAATGCATGTGTACATGTGTACAGTACAGAACCAAGAAGCAGGTTTTCTTAGCACAAAAAGAGTGACACACTTAGGTAGTTATGTCATTTTTAGTGTCTGCATTATCTCGCTGGATATCTCTGTGCAAACTGTGTTGTGCCAGTGACACATAACCATTGCACTACTTTGTTGACCAGTCATTAAACATCTTGACCAGTCATTAAATAGCAAAACTTCACATACCTACCAAAAAGTTTTCCATTGAATTTATTTGTCTCTTACATCTACCACCTGTCTCCATGTACCACCAAGCAGAAATAAATCTATTTTTGGAGTGGCAGAAATCTTAGCAGCATCAGGTGTTTCTGGATTTTCGTAAGAACACTTGTGTCATGGAAGGTGCAATTCTGGAAACTTCACCATAATGCTCTATTGCTATTAAAGTGTCCTCTGAAAACAAGATAATGAAGTTTATTCATTTTACGTTGCTGGTTTCTGATTTCCTTTCATCTGCCATCGTTTCTGATAGTCACTGACATACAGAGTTCTAATATGCATGGTTCTTAGTGAGAAAAGCCTGGGCCAAAAGTGAGAAAAGCCTGGGCCAAAAGTTTTGAAAAACATGACACAAGTCTACATTCTGTTATTTTGTTACTCAAATTTTTTTTTGGTTATAATCTCCTTCACTAGAACATGCCACCACTTATACTGACAGGCAATAAATTTCTATTTCTTTAAATTTTAGTGTTAAGATGATACTGAAAGAAGATTGGCTATTCTTGGGATATAGGAAAGAATAAGAACATAAGAAAAAGTATTAATGAGCTTTCTGGGCTAGATTACTGAATAGAGAAAAATAATACCTACATATGAAATTAACAAAATTGTTTCATTTACATTCTTTCCTTCTTTCTGCCTCTTCCCCTTATTTTAAATTCAATTTGACATTGTTTAGTTGGAGAGAGTAGATCACAAGGCAGGGAGATTTCAGTGAGGGTGTGAATACCACCCTCAGGAGTCCACATCAAGTATACACACAACAAAGAGCCCACACAACCTTTAGTCTAGCAGACAAAGGCATAACAACAAACAGAACAAGCAGAAATAAAGTGAAAATTTTTATAGTGAGAATAATTAGCCGTTAGAATAGCTCACCATGAAAGAGCTGGATCACCACTTTTAGAACTTTTTGAAGGGATGTTTCTCTGAAAGAGATCTTATTCAAACAAAAATTGTTAGACTCAGTGCAGGGATTACTTGAGATGTTTATGTAAAATATTAGACTAAATTAACATATTTAGTACTACTGATAATATGAAAACAAGTGTCATTTTAATCTAGTACTGGAGTATGATGGAAGCAATGTCAGTTAGATTTATCTTGTCAATGCCTATATGCTTTGAGAGGACGCAGAATGGTGAATGTAGTATTTCACTGTTTATACACCTGACAAATAGTGAAGCTGACCTGCCAACTGGAAGATCTATTCAACAAATCATGAGATTTCTCTCCTGTTAAAAACAATCATTTGAAATGTTGACATTTTTTCTTTAATTTAATGCCCTTTTTTATTATTTGAGTTCATGAAAAGTTATTTTTGAAAATTCCATTTTTGGTTCCTTTTTTCCTTTTCTACTCCTTTGTTTTTGCTAACAATCTGGTAGAATCAAACCTACTTGATTGTTATGTTTCACTTCCATTAATCCTTCCTGTATTTTTCATTTGTTGTTTCTCCACTGCAGAAACTTTCAAAGTTTCCTAGCCTCTGAAAAGTGATGTACTGAAAACTAGATAGTGTTACAGATCTAAATGTGAAGAAGAGAGGTTAAAAAATATAACAGATCTGAAAAAAACCTGAGAACATCACTAATTGCCTGTATATATTGGCAAAAGGAAAGCAAGCAAACAGAAAAAAACAAGCAAATGAAAAAAGAGATTAATTATATTACGTGATATTCCAAATTCTTGCAAAATTGTAATCAACCACAGAAGTATTTTCTAAAGAATACATCAATGTTCCTTCTCAGTGCCACAGTATGGAAACTGATGTTTCTAATAATATGATTACATTTTTTTCCCTTTAATATCTGCAATGTTTTGGTTGTCCACATTGGTGTATGGAACACTTGCACTTGATTAATGTTGCATACTCCTTTGAATAACAACTTTCTAATCTCTTCAGCATCAAAATAAAAGCTAGTTTACTTGTCTCAATGAATTCAATCAAAACTTGTCCTTCAAAGAAAGAATCAGCTCAGGGAGAAGTTGTACATGATACACATCAGATAAGAAAGATGATTTTGTCAATGCTTTTATTGGCACAGTACTCTATTATTTCTTATAGATGCCTTATTTAACAGTATGTTCTTCAGATTGTGTTGAATCTGAAGATGAATTTTGTATGCTGCACATTGGGCTTACAGTTACTGGAGAGGTAATTAAGGATGTTATCAATAACTTTGGAGAACACCATACTGTGAATTTAAGATAATGCACCTCAATCTGTCCATAAAGATTTGTTCATTGTGTACATCCCTTTTCCTACCTCTGTGGATGAACACAACTGTCAAACTGACTGTGTAATTAAACAGGTCTTTAGCAAACCAAAGCACACTGAAACAACCTCAGAGCTGTCTCACAAAGTTAGAGTGTAGCATAGGACACAGTCTCATATGACAAGTTCTGGACTAAAAACTGTGAATAAGAGATGACTTTGCCAACATTTTATTTGTGCTCAAAATATCAACAAACGTACCACAAGTCCCCTAATGGACATAAAAGTACACAGATCCACTATGCAATATTGAAAGAAAGAAAAAAGGAAAAAGAAAAAAAGGAACAAAAGAAAAAGGGAAAAAAAAAAAGGAAAAAAAGAACAAGAGAAAAAAAAAAAGATAAAAAAAAAAAAAGATACCATGTTAGCTTTTTTTCCTAATAATGACTGGGAAAAAAAAAAAAAAAAAAAGCAGAGATGAAGACAAGGGACTCCTCAAACTAAACAGAAGACCGATCTCTGGCAAATTTTCTGCTTATTGAACTATTCTGAAGCACAAAAAAATTGCAAAGATTGGAAACCAATTAAAATGCCTATGTATGCCTATTCCTATTTGCAACCTGGGACTGCTGTTCTAGACAAGTCATTACATATTTTTGTACTGTGCATTGCCACTCATTAGGTTTCTTACAATGCATTGGATGCTTCAACCTGCACCTGTGAAATATTTACCTGGTTACACTGGCCTCCATTAGGAATTTTAGATAGAAATCATGGATTAACATGATTTTTTAATCATGTTAATTAAGACAGGGTGTTAGACAGTGAACATGTGTCTTTGAAGCTATATACATGACAAAAAAAGAAAAAAATGTTTATGAAATTTAAGAATAAACCTCTTAAAATTCTGTATGTAACATTAGCTGGAGACCCTGCAAGGTGTCTTAGAAAACCGCTGAGAATGCTAAAGGATGAATAAAGATAATAAGAACGGTCAAAGAAAACAAAATACTACACTGTATCTCTTGACTGGCAAAAGTGAAATGCTGGAGAATTTCTTTTGTATCTTATAAATATATTTCCACTATATTTTGTAAGGAAAAGCTTAAAAATAGTCCTGCAGTTGTGAAAGAAGTAAAATTTGCACTGTTTTTTAAGATCTTCTTTCATTTTGTGAAATATTCATTTTGTGAATATTTAGAGGAAAAGTATTTGGCCAGAACAGGGGATGAACAGGGAGCATACAGAGGGTCAGGAGCAGTAATTTTGTTCCTAAACAAGAGTGTATTATTATAGGAGGTAAGACTATCAGATATAAGTCACCTGCTTTCTACACTACTGGAAAATGCAAAGAAAAAATTCATTTAATGAATAAATAAAAGTAATTTTTAAGGACTTAAGATATAGTAATTCACAAGGAAAGAAAGTTGTTCATTGATGCTTGAAGGTTTTAATTGACCTTTGGTTAAACCTGAACCTTGCAAACCTGAAATCTGGGTTATTTGGATCGCTGAAGAGGAGAAAACTCAGACTCAAAAACTTGTCTTATGTGACTGAATTAACGAAGGTCATTCTTTTCTTCTTTTTCCTAACATGGACTGAGTGGAGATTGTCAGAGTATCTTTATTATGGTCAGACCCATCCTGCTTTCAGAAATAGAGATTTCCAGATGAGATCTGTGTGCACATTCATATGCGCAGAATTAGGAAGGTGAATAAAATGCAATATCTACAGGAGAAAATTTTTCTTTGGTAACAGATGTACAGAAACATCCTCCCCACCACCTTGCCATCCCCAATATTTAAGCTTACTAAAAGTGTACTGAGAACAGTAATTTTTGTTAGGAAAGGGAGAAGAGATGGATCTTATCTAACTATGAATTCCATAACTGTGTGATTTATATTTTCTTTGTTTTTAGGACAATTTCAAAAGAGCTTCTTAGTGTTGATGCATACACAACATTCCAGTTACTCCTGGTCACACATACCTGGCTTCTCTGGTGGTGTCACCATACAAGGTCAGAGTTTACACTTGCATTTTCTGAGATATCAGTATTTTGGTTTCTTTCAGCTTTTTGAAAAATAGGACCAGTACAATTTATTGGTGGCTGTGCAAGACCTAAGGAAATGTCACTCAGAGAGCTAATAAAGAAGTTTTCTCTTTTCCTCACTGTATAATAAAATGTAACACCATATCACACATTCTCTTTTTAAACTGGTTTTAAGAATACAATTAATTTTAAATAAATCTTGGACTGCATTTTCTATGAATATATAGATAAACAAAGAAAAATATTTTAAGTGTTAGACATTATAGCCATGGAATGTGACAATCTTCACAGGAAGATTTAGTCACACTAAGCAGTGTTAGTTTGTCACAGATTATAATTTCTTCATCTTTTTTGTATGCCAGGGTACACAATGCATTTATTTGTACCCACTGCTGTTTCATGTACCCAGACTATGAAATGGATACCATCTACTGGGGAATAACTATGTACCAGGCCAAAGTACTACAATTTTGTGTTCAGCATCTCATATCCTAGGGCTACAAATTCCTACCTTGTTCTGATTGTTTCAGAACATGCTTTCATCCAGAGCATTTATAACTCTCAGTGCCATTTCCTTGACCTTTTTTTTTGGTAAATTATTCCTAGCTCTATATGTAAACCTCTAGCTTTGCCTGAGTCTCTTGTCCTATGATCAGGGAGCTGTAGGTGGAGTTGAATAAACCACGTTGCATGAAGACCACGCCTTAGTTCTTCTTTTGGACTTTCACAAACAAATTTTCTTCATGAGACTCAAAGTTCCATGCACCAGGCTACACAGTAAGTGTGTCTTCCAGATGTGATGTTAGGTTTATTTGAGGACCATTAGGTCACTGAGAGTCATCTTATGAAAATACTGTACAAAGGGATGTAATTTAGCAGTTTTGAATGACTTCTCTACAGGACTGTCAATGCTAGTGCATGTGAATCCATACTCCTTCACCCCTGCAAATACTTTTTGATTTTCCACAAACTGGATCTAAATTTTTATTTCTTGAGTGTTATGAATTAAATATTCCTTAATAGCACTCATTTTCAGAAAAGAAAACAGACAACATTTGCAAAACTAATTATACCCGCTAAGGAGGAAATCTATATTTAGATAAGTAATTACTGTACAAGACAACATATTTTCAAGGTAGTCATCACTGAAATAAATAACAGTAAATGTTCTACCCTCCTAAAATTAAGTTGGTTTTGAGATGTCTTAGGAAGAACATAACTGCTTAACTTTATGCTTTTTTTCTGTTACTAGATCTCAGCAAAATTTAACATTTGGTTTTGTAGGTTCTTCTTAAATATTTTATTCTGTTTTATCCACGTAGATTTGTAACCTCATCCTCAATTTTTGCTTTGTGTTTCAGGTTCAAACAAAGTCAGACTCTCAAAGCAAAACTGCTGAGTATCACCTGGTTTAATGTTGAAACCTTAAAAATCTGCATATTTCACATCATGCAAAATGATAACATGACCCACTTTCAATGCAATTAATTAATCAAAAGGAAAATGTATATTTTTTTCTCTGCTTTTTGCAATATGAAAATTACACAGCCCATTCTTAATTAATCTTTAGAACTGAGGAATGTTGGGAGGTTATGTCTTAGGAACATCCTAATGTTTTTCAGCATCCATTTTAGCCTTTCTCACTTTCAGTAAGGGATTTTCTATTTCCATCCAATAATTTGAGGTTACAGGAGCTAAACTGTGGCAATGATATGGGCCTCATTATTTCTTTTGACAAGCCTCATTGATTTCAATGCTACATGACCATTAATTGCTAGTAATATCTCCTAATCCAGGTGTAATTGATTAGCAGTTAGAGCTATTTTTCTGTTTGGTTTAAGAAACTACCCTTCCTCATCAGAAAGCTGTAATATCATTAATTCTGCCCTGCTGCTTTAAAAAGGAAATTAATAATCAATTTTCTTTCTGCTTTCCTTAATTTATACTGTAATAAGGACAGAACAGTCTATTTAGCATGTCAGGGAAATTATGTGGTGAAACAGATTCTTGAGCTTTAACTGGAATCTTCTCAATCATGGAACTGAGTTTAAAAAAAACCAAGAAGTAAGGATCAGTGCACTTTAAATCAACTGTAGAATCAATTATGCAGAATACTGCAAGCGCCCTCCTCATTCCCAGCACACCTTCGCGACAATTGTATCGATCCTACAGGCACATCTATAAACAAAAGGCTTCTGGGATAATTATGCTCACTTTTGACCTTTGGGGGACCAATACTAAAGATAAATCTTCCCAATTGCCAGCAATATCTAGTACAACAACATGTCTTCAGACTCAATGCCTTAATGTAATGGAATTTAGCAAAACTGATTTCAGTGTGAGCATTTAGGCTGGAAATTGTACAATATAAAGACAATGGAACTGCTTTGCTAGCAGAGAATGGTGTCATTTTATCACTGTGTCAGCCTCATGTCTGCAGCACATCAAGGATACTGTTAGTAATCTGATGTTTATTATCTTAAGTGCTTCTGTACTAATGGCTGAGGACTGATTTAAAAATGAGGTCTTAACCTACACTACATACTGTAATCTTTGTGAATAATGATTTTATTCTTTTCCTCTTTGATACCTTCCTGATGTCTTGTTTCTATGCCAAGTCCTGCAGATTGTCCACAGAACTTGCGCTTCTGTGCCTATTTTGATAGGAATGGAGTTTACACAACAGTCTGTAAGCAGCAAAGCTCAGTGCTAATTAGTAAATCATATTGGTAATAGTTTAAGCCTGACTATCGAGTGGAGAACTGTATACCATGCTGCCCCCTGCTGTAGCATAACAAGCTCACTGTTGTTCATTCTAACGTTAAGTGGAAAAAGATATTACTTAAACATGAAAAAAACAAACCACTCAACAGTGGTATATATGAATTTACAGATCCAGTTTTTTCATTGGCTTGTGCATTCTTAAATTTCTTATTGATACCTAACTTCTTAATTGCAGGGTTGGTTAACTACAGAATCACAGAACCACTTTGGTTGCAAGGGACCTTTCAAGATCATCTAGTCTAACCACTGTTAACCACACATCTAGTGTAACCACAAAATCCACACACCACAAATGAACAAAAAAAACCCCAAAAAACAAAACCCACACAAACCCCACACCACACCTAAAACAACACCAACCCAACACTAATCCATATCCCCAAGTACCATGTCAACTCATCTCTTGAATAACTCCAGGGACTCTGCCTCAACCACCTTCCTGGGCAGCCCATTCCAATGTCTGACAACCCTTTCAGGAAAGAAATATTTCCTAATATCTAACCTGAACCTCCCCTGGTGCAACTTGAGGCCATTACCCCTTGTCCTATCATCTATGGGACCTGGGAGAAGAGATGGACCTCCTCCTCTATACAACCTCCTTTCAGGTAGTTGTAGAGAGTGATAAGGTCCCCCCTTAGTCTCCTCTTCCACAGACTGAACAACCTCAGCTCCCTCAGCCACTCCTCATAAGACTTGCTCTCCAGACCCCTCACCAGCTGTGTGGTCCTTCTCTGGACCCGCTCCAGCACCTCAATGTCTTTTTTTGTGGTAGGGGGCCCAAAACTGCACACAGTACTCAAGGTGAGGCCTCAGCAGTGCAGGGGGACGATCACCTCTCAGGTCCCACTCACCACACTGTTCCTGATACAGGCCAGGATGCTGTTGGCCTTTTGGCCTCCTGGGACACTGCTGGCTCATGTTCAGCCTGCTGTTGGCCAAGACCCCCAAGCCCTTTTCTGCCGGGCAGCTTTCCAGTCACTCTGTCCCAAGCCTGTAGCGCTGCATGGGGCTGCTGTGACCCAAGTGCAGGTTCTGGCACTTGGCCTTATTGAACCTCATTCCGTTGGTCTCAGCCCATCCATCCAGCCTGTCCAGATCCTCTGCAAAGCCTCTCTACCCTCCAGCAGATCAATACTCCCACCCAACTTGGTGTTGTCTGCAAATTTGCTGAGGGTTGCATAATGGCAAAGTATAGTCTGTTTTCTGTAGCTGCATGATTCAGGGTAATGTCAAAATCCAGATTTTATCACTGAAATCACGTTCTTATTTTATTTTCTTCAGTGAAATAAGAAAAACATTCCTTTTGTTTTCCCCACAGAAAACAGGCTATTTCTCTTTACAGAAAAAAGTCAGCATACTATTTTCTGTGTTAATCAAAATAATGAATACTTGGTATAGGATTCTATACATAGGATATATGATAGTGAATCATATACTGAAGGTAGTTATCGTGCTATTGATTTTCTGAAGGCACAGATACTAAGTCATACTGGATAGAGATAACGATCTAAAATCAATTGCTGACTAAAAATTGACTTACTGCTCACATATTGAGTACTTTGAAATAAAGACTATTCTTGGAGGAAAGGCGTTATACTGTAAAAAACCACAGATTTCATGTTTTAATGTCTTTAACTTCTTCTCTAATAACATTCTGAAATCAAAGCATATAATAATGATAACTTAATTTTCCCACATCTCTCACCAGTGTATAGACAAAACTTTAATGTAAGGTTGGTGCAAACTTCTGCCATTCTAACTTAAAAGAAGGCTTTATGTCCATTTGAGAAAGAAGAGCAATAGTGAAGAGGGAAGAAAATCATTAAGTGGAACTTTATGGACATAAAGGCTGTGCTTTATGTCTATGTCCAAATGCTGCCAAAACCATCCTGAAAATTGTTGAAGATAAACAATAATGCAATATCTTCTGAGGCAAGAGGGTGGGAGGAGAATAAATGAGCAGAAACCAAAAATCTGAAAAATTGTTGGAAAATATACTTCATAGCAACCTGATTGATGTGAAGGGTGTGGAGAGAGGGACTTGTGGCCAATAGCCATCAAACAGAGCTTTCCTGGCTACTTGATGTCTCATTAGCACACTCCCTGGCTTCTCATAGACCACTCAGTGCTGGTCTATGAGAATGGTCTCTGGAAACACACTGTGGTGCAGCAGCTACCTACCCATTTTCATTCAGCTAGCACTCTTGTTCAGAGCTAACATTTCTCAGAATTTGGGTTAGTTCTTGAGAGGCAACACACTGAGTCCAGCTCTTTCCTAAAGGCTCACTTTGACACACACCAAAGTATGACTTAGCTGTCTTTGCCTTTTGGGCAGACTATGCCAGCCCTTTGTTCATCACTTTAGCTTGTGCTCATCTGCTTCCCTCCACTCAGTGTATGGGAACATATGGCCCTAAGTGCCTAACTCTGATTTCTTGCCACACCTTCAATTACTTTGCCATATGTTCCAGTATCATACTGTAATTGCTGATAGTTAGTGCTAGAAATACAAAAGGGGCATTTCATAAGCCAACAGGTTTACTTCTGCTGTATAATAAAGCAGAAACAGCTGTCATTGTACCATCCTCAGATAATCTCCAGACTTGCTCTGCACACAATGCTTTCGTAAGTTTATGTATTTTAAATCATGCGATCTTTCCATGCTAATTATTTCTTTCTTCATCACGAAAACAAGCATAGAGAAAGCCTATTTTGACATTCTTCTGTTACTTCAGATTATTGCTGTACCACACTGTTCTCCATAGGAACCTCTCTGGTCCCGGTTACTAGGGAGAATATACATCAGAGGTGTAAGAGAACAATGTAACTATTTAATTTTACAAGGATTTTATATTCTGGGGAATGCTTTGCTGATTTAACTACATTACATTGCTGCCTAACTGAGAAGAGCTAAAACCCACTGTTTTTGCTGAAATAAGTAGGACAGTACTCCCTGTGATATTTTTGCATTGCAAGCATATGGTTGCAGTTTAGAAAATCTAGTGGAGAACATTTGTGCAATGTGCAGCCACTCTGGATTTCTATTATTCATGGTGACAGTATAAAAGATTTCACCTCCTCTAATTCATGATTAGTGCTGTCTGGCTTTGTTTTTTTTCTCTTTTTTTCTTTTTTTTCTTTTTTTCTTTTTTTTTTTTTTTTAGCATGAATCTTAATGATTGCAAGAACAACTTAATTAAACATGGAAAATGAAGGTATTTTAAAAATTAAACTATAACCCTAGGGAAAAATCTATGTATGAATACCAGAGCACAAGCTCATCTGCTGGATTACAGTGAGCACACAGAACACCTGAGAATCCAAAAAAGTAGTCACTTCGGGCACAAGCTAAACAACATGCAACCAGCAACACATTAGTTTATTTTAAAATGGTGGTTTGCCTAAAATGTGGATTTCCATAGGAATACATACATCGGTTTCAGCAGTAATGTGTCTTACCTCCAAGGTGAAAACTAATATAAAAGAAAAGGATAATTTACTTCATAATAGGTCTTGTTTTCTAGAGTCATATTTATCTGTGCACTTACACTTATAAATTTCTTCACGAAGTGTATTATGAGTCTGACATTGACATGTTAGCTGGTAGTCACTGATCTTTCAAATTTTTAACTTTAAAAGGAGTTGTCAGTCCTGTTGTCAAGATGGAATTATTATAATACCATCTCTTTCATCATCCTAATGTGTAATTCACGATTATGGCACCTTTAAGTGTTTTCTTTTGCCACTACTGTATAAGGTTCTTTGCTGCTTCAGTCCAGAAGTAGTAATTTCACGCAGCATACTGTCACCTAAATTTGAAAACTCACTGCTTATTCATTTGACTCTCTGAGTTGCTGCACTCTGCTGCACTTCCTTCATAAATTTAAGGAAATTGTTCTTTTTTTTTGAAAGGTGAAGACTATTTATTCAACCCGCCAGCTCTTGCATAGGCCACAAGAGTTGTGTAATATCTAAGATAGTATGTAATAATGGCCTGTCATGCCAGACAGGAATGTCTTCCAGATTGTCTTGCCTACATGGTTGATTTCTTTACTGTTTTGTTTAATGGTTTTGCTTAATGACTGCTTTGTGAGTAGGCATTTGAGAAAGTTTTTATTCCAGTTCTCACTGTAATTTTGTAACATATTGTCTGACCGCATATGCTACCTGCAAGATGTGTCTTCAGTCTCCAGGTCCCAGTTCTTGTGATTTCCAGAAAGCTCTCTGACACTGATAAAATAACAAATGTACAGTGGAAAAATGTTTTCTGCCAGCGGAAGTTAGTTGCAGGAGACTTCACTGTCCTATTTTCTTTCTTATTACTGTACTGGTTTATACTTTGTTACAGTGATCTTGATCTCTTCCTTTTTCAAGAAACACACCTCCTAGCTGTATTGCCCATGTCTCTTCTCCTGCGTTTGAAATATGAATCACTGTTGTGTGTTAACTCTTAACTCTACCAGGATTATTGTTTGGTCTCCTGTAAACAAAATTCCATTTTGCACACACAGCTCATTTCTCAGTAAGTAGTAA
The DNA here is from genome assembly GCA_004320125.1 of Scolopax mira. Classification (NCBI taxonomy): domain Eukaryota; kingdom Metazoa; phylum Chordata; class Aves; order Charadriiformes; family Scolopacidae; genus Scolopax; species Scolopax mira. The sequence goes on from BJBW01001093.1 coordinate 17,654, forward strand.
ACTCTTGTGGCACACACTCTTTGCAATCTGGCCATCCCTGGAGAATTAAGTAGTTTATTGTCTACAGCATGCCTACTTCTCAGTGATTTGCTGGATTGCCTGGCACCTTTTATTAAAAATGTGAAAATATTGTAAAATGTTGATAGATTCTATTCCCAATCCACACAGCCATCTGTGATGTACTCTAAGAGGCCATCCTTGCTTATAATATATTGAAGTAACACTGGCATACCTGTGCAGCATGCACTCAGAACAGGTCAGTAACAGTCCAATAGTATGCAATATAGTGTTTTAAATTTAGTTTCTTCATTATGTTTTTAACAGATATTAATGACATTAGCCACCTCTGGGTGTCACAGCAACTGATGAAACGCTGGAGTTTCAAAGAGCCTTTCATGAGGCCTGTTCCCCAACAAGCAGCAGGATGGAATGTCAAACTGCCTTGCAAATGATTCCAGGGCTACAAGCAGATGATGAAATCTTGCAGTAAAAGTATTATTATCCAACACACCAAAATAAATCCAGTACTCAGTTTGCATCCACTAGATGCACAGAGTAGTACCTGAAAGAAGAAGGCCTGGAAGACTGCTGAAAGGGAAAACTATGAAACAACAAGAACAGGAAAAATTAATTTATTTTTACCTAGTAAATCAAGTGGGTTTTTTGCCCAGGAAAGTAAGCAAATATATTTAATCTTTAGGCAGGTCTTGTGGTTCTCTTCATCCCCAGATTTAATCCAGGCAATCCTGGAGTAAATGATCTTCTGACCACATTCGATTAAACAAGCAATCAATATGTAATATTTCATCAAGATTATTACTGTTTTAAAGAATAAAATAAAATAAAATAAAAATACTTTGGTTAATTAAGCTCAGAGCAACCTCCTCTTTCTTCATCTTCAGAGAATAAGCTTGTGGGAGTTGGTTCACTTCTATCTATTCCAGATGCCTAATGCAAGAGGACACTGAATTTTTTTTGTAGTCTCTGTACACTGTAAATATACCTGTGAATTTATAGTCGATACAAGGTTGTTAGCTTTCTCCTCCATCAGCTCCAAAGAAAATGCAATAGCATGATATAACATCTAGCAAATATAGAATGTATTCAGAATTAGACAAAAAAACCATTTATTATTTCACCAACATTTAATAACAGCTAAGGCAAATCAGCTATGATAGTGATTTTTTGGAGTTGTGTCATTTTGTTCTAGGTGCCCCTTCAAATGAAGTGGTATATTCAAGATAAATTTAGAATAATGTAAATATATTGTCTAGAAATTCACATTGTTACAGTTATGGCCTCCAGGTAAGATAATATAAACATTTACTGTAACTTTCAGTGATTACACAAATTATTTTCAGCTTTTTAAAAAATTGGTAGTTAGATATGTTATTTATATTAGATGTATTTCATTATACTTTGCCATTTTAGTGAACTGGTTGATTAAGCTTTTGTTTCACAAGACAGAGACTTACTGTAACCATTTTCCTTAAATTGTAGTGGCTCTTTGGCAACTTGTAAATTCAACTTCCATATTTCTCAGTAGCTTATGTGTGGAGTCTGAAGCTTATGCCTCTTGCTTTATTTCGTAAATTCTAGTACAGTTACATACAAGTAAAACAAAAAGATATGTGCCTTTTTAATCTGAGGTACTAAAGTGAGTGTTTCTTGGCTGCAGAACTACTATTCTTTAGGAAGTCAAAATACAGTAACTTTTACATTCTTGAAATTTAAACTGAATCTTGTTTAATTACTTGCAGTTTTAATTTATTTTTTTTCTTTCCTGTGCAGTTAGATTTGGTGAAGGATTGTGGAGAGCAGTACAGCTTCTAGTGCCTGTACTGAGGAAATATTTAGAACAAAGCAACGATTTACTACCCTTTATCTACTAAATTCCACAGCATGGCAAGAAAACACTGGAAGAGACAGAAGAAGGTGAAATGCATTAAAGAGCACCAACAGAATTAGGCTGAAAAAAAAATAATGGGCACAGGCATATCCTCTGATATACAGAACTGTATTTCAAACAAATGATTTGCCTTATTTTCCCAAATGGAAATTGGAATGTTGAAAGAAACTGCAAGAGTGACAGCAAATCTGTGACCACATTAGTCATTCTGTCAAAGATGGAAAAATCTAGAAAGAAATATAATAATTGCCAAAGAAAACAAACTCAGGCCTCAGCAGTCATAAATTGGCATTGCTGTTTACTCCACTCACTCTACCCAACATGTCCTAGCCGTGCACGTGTCATTCAGTTGTCCAACTCTGTCTATGCAGACATTCCTTACAGAGGCACCTACCTAATCAGTTTGTGGAATCTCAATACTCCATTTGTTCAATTTCCCTGCATAGAGGAAAACATGACAGATATATTTGAAGCAATGCTGAAAACTGCAGTCAACGGGGAAGATATCAACCTTGGCTAACAAGAGAAAATTGTGAGAAATTCTAATGCAGCAGCAGCACATAATCATTCACATTTATATCCTGCTGTTTAATGGTGACATATATCAAGACTTCATCTACAGGAAGCTCATAGAGTCAGTCAGAAGTTAGATAATAGAAAAGAATGTGGGATAAGGAGCAGAGGTCTAATCAGTCGTTGTAGTTTGTGCATTCTTTTTAAAAGATTTTGATTGCTCTCTGTGGCCTTCCTACTATGTTTAGATTGTGTGTTACAAAGGAATTACAACATTCTATTTTATTTACATTCATCCTGTACAGTGATGATGTGATATAATAATGGTATAACATAAAACAGTTCCTGAAAAAGCACTGTACTTTCATTTAGTGTAATCTATATATCATCTGTAAAGCAGCTTTACAATTCAGTAACAGTAGTAGTTCCATATGTGTGATAGTGCCACAGAAGTTTACCTGACAATGTTTTCATACCCTTCATCTCTTTTGTTTCTTATTCCTCTTGTAGAATTCAAATTTATGTCGGTTATCCAGGGACCTTTTTTTCAGAGAAGACTATATCTTAAAAGGAATATTGCTTCTCTTACAGGGAAATATGGAAGATATATGGAGAAATACAGTGTTTTGTTTGATATTAGCCTGCCTAGAGAAAAAGAAAACTACACCAGCATTCCACTATTTCCTGAATTTTCAATTTACTGTGAATATACACAGGCAATTATCAAGGGGAAACCTGCTATTGAGAGTAAAACAATCATTTACTTTAAGTCAGCCTGAAATATTTAGTAGAGGTTTGCTTTTATAAGAGCAATGTTTTCCGTAATAACATACACTTGTTATCAGAACTTGGTGTTTGAAATATATATATTTATTCCAGCTGTGACTAAAAATATATGTACTTTAACAATGTAAGACATTTTATAAAAATTAGATTCATAACTATAAAGAACAGGAAATTACTATGCACAGTCAAGCTAAGTCTTATATTATAAGTACCTGAAATTGATCAATTAAAGTGGGAAAATTAAGATATGAGATAAGATATGATTAAGGTGATTTTGCACACCAAGCTCCTGCTGAGCATAGAATTTGATACAACCTGTGAGCAAGCGGTCACTTTCTTGCAGAGATGATGCCAATGATTCAATCAACCCATTTTGACAGCCTTTTGCCATGTTGCAGTGGAAGTCTGTATGTGATTACCCCACACACACCATACACCAAGATGTTGACATTCAGAAGTAAGAAACAGAAAGAAAAAAATAAAAACACCTAGTTTTCAGCATACTTCACTTTGTTTCCCACTAACACTAACACATAGAGACACTTTACTCAGAAAAGTAACAGGGTGCCTGTTCCCTTTGAACTCAGACTTTTGAGTGGTCATCCTGTCTAGTCTTGGTACAGACTTTTCGGTGAGATTCAGCACAGGTTCAAAACAACTTCATCAAATGAGCATATTATGTCACCCTTATGCTTCAGGAATACAGTGCTGGTTTTCCCAGCAAGTAGCACCTCCTGCATCATTGTTTGCATTGAGCTCTCTTGTCTCAAAGGAAGCTTCAGTAATCATCCTGCCTTGCTGTGTCATCATGCTGTGTCCTTGAGCTCCCATGAGGAAAGAGGTTACCTGTCTACATCTGCACTGATTCAGTGGGTGAAGCCTTTTCCCATACACAAGACATCCTTTTACATGCATTGTCATTCTTTTAGGCATTGGAAGGCTCTGGTACAGATAAAAAAATGTGTTTCCTAAACCAAGAAACAGCCTATTTTTTCAACAGTGACATGACAGAAGATTAATTCCAGTGAGATTTCTGCTGTCCAGAAGGACAGAGGCTCAGGCTCATTACTTACTATTAATTCTTGGATATTTCCAAAAAGAAGTTTCAGATTTTATTTTCAGTCATGTTTAAAGAATTCTGTTGCTGTACTTGCAGCCACCTAGTAACCATTGTTCTTGTATCTATAATATGTTTACATTTATTTACTTAGCAACTCAAATAATTTTACTGAAACAGGAAGTTTTTAATAGTATTATTCAAATAATATATATTTTTTAAAATAATATTTATTTTTCATGTGAGCATCAAACCATTGCTTCTGTCTTGGTGTGTACCCTGTGAAAGGAAAGTATATTCATGTCTGGCTTGCTCTATTCTGCTCTGGGACTGATTGCATCTGACTGTAAAGGGGTTTCTTAGACCTCAATACAGGGTCTTAACTAACCTTATATTTGTTCTAAATTTTTTAACCTGTTTGCATTTTGGCTTTTTATGGTTTCTTTATAGAACAGGATTACTTAACAAAGTGCTCCACTTCATATCACATCCTCTGCAGGGGACTAAACTGAACTAAATTGAGATGAAACTAAAGAACAGATAAGAGAAAAAAAAAAAACAGAGTAAAAACTTTTTTTCTGAAATACAAGCTTATGTGTCAGTAAATCAGCTATTTTTATAATCATAAGTACAGTAAGTTTGTTACAGCAATAAAACACAATTTATTGGTGAAAAAAAAAACCATGCAAAGTTCAAGAACTTAAAAAAAAAGTTCGTTCACAGTACATTTTTGTAACAGTAAGTGACTTCAAAAATTATTTTGTGTAGTTCTTAAATAAGTATATGACAAAAGCAATTATATCCTCCTCCTCACTACAAGAGGAATTATTTACTTAATTGGGTCAGTATAAAAGGTATTAAAAGAAAATTCATGCCTTAATAGGATAAATTGTGATAAATGGCCTGAAGTTCAAGATTATTTTTTCCTTCTAACTTATCTTATGTATTCTCTTGCATAAATCATTAAAAAAGCATATCGACAACCAATGGAAAAAATTTAAAAGATGAGAAGAGAGAATAGAAAGGAGATAAAAAGGTCACTGAAATTTCGTTAGTTATATAGCCCTGAATAGTATTTGTGAGCTGCACTGTTGCTCTGTAAAGAAGCTGAACAAAGATATAAAACCCCATACTGATCTGACTAAAGACTGAATGAGCCATAAAAGTTTTTCACAGCAATAACAAAATAGTCTTAGAAGGATTTATAGCAAAATGAAAGTCTCTTTTTAGAATACAACATTTATATACAACTGTAAATACCAAGTTAGCAGTGAATAACCTGATAGCAATCCACTGATCAGTAAAGAATCAGTAGGAGTCAGGTACATTGGCAGTTACACAATTAGCATTTAATAGGCACATTGTGTCTCCTAGAAATCTTTAGAGTCGTTTCTCACAGTGAAGCTGGCACATAGAAATACATCAATTGACTGTTTTAGAATGAGGTAATGAGACTGCAGTTTTCAAATCTTGGGACAGCATCTAAATTTCCTATGCCAAAGCATGGGTAAGAACTAAGACAGGATTCATTGTAAGAATTTTCAGTTCTTCTGTATGTTTTTCTCCATCAGATGCACACAGCATCTAACACATATCTTTGTTATACTTCTTTAATGAAAGAAAAAAATAGAATTTGAAAGATAAATGCTGCTCTAATGTTCTCTAATATTAGCCTTTAAATAATTTATTACTTACCTTATAATAATTTAATTATGGAAATAATAGAAATAAAGTACTTAAATATCTGAAAAAAAAAGCTCTTCTAGGAAAGTAAAGAAAATTACTCTTTTACTCAAAATTAATTAGAATAATAACACTTAATTAGACACTTTGAACCTCATTTTTTTCTTCATTGTTACTTCATGTAAGAAAGAAATTGTGCAGCTAATAATACAATAGCACTGGCAGCCCAGAAATCCAACCTCATCCTGGGAAGCGTGGTTACAGGAGGTGATTCTGCCCCTCTACTCTGTGCTTGTGAGACCCCCCCTGGAGTACCGTGCCAAGATTTGGAGTCCTCAACACAGGAAAGACATGGACCTGTTGGAACGAGTAGAGGAGGGCCACAAAGATGATCAGAGGGATTGAGCACCTTTCCTATGAAGACAGGCTGAGAGAGCTGGGGTTGTTCAGCCTGGAAAAGAGAAGGCTCCTTGGAGACCTTATAGCAGCCTTCCAATATCTGAAGGGAGCCTATAGGAAAGCTGGAAAGGGGCTCTTTGCTCTTTGTCAGGAAGTATAGTGACAGGACAAGGGACAACAGTTTTAAATTGGAAGAGAGAGGATTTAGATTAGGTAATAGAAAGAAATTCTTTACAGTGAGGGTGGTGAGGCACTGGAATAAGTTGCCCAGAGAAGATGTAGATGCCCCATCCCTGGAAGTGTTCAAGACCAGGTTGGATGGCGCTTTGAGCAATCTGCTCTAGTGCGGCCATGGCAGTGGGGTTGGGACTAGATGATCTTTAAGGTCCCTTACAACCCAAAGCATTCTATGATTCTATGATTGTATGACTCTATGATTCGTCACTCTTGTTAGTAGATAGAGATTAGGGCATCATTATAAAACAGCATGTCCCATATCAATAAATCACTACCTTCATAGTAAAAGTGCCACCAAGCAGTAATGGCCATCAATAAAAATAACGTGTTAATTGGAATAAACCCATAAACTGAAGAAGTATGTGGGCATATCACAAGAAAGAGGTGTAAATGTTGTAAAGAAATAGAATCATGTTAATCACAAATTAATCATTGTGTCATTGTAACTTTACAGAGTTTCTGCAAAAGATATGAGAGCCCAAACAAGGTAGTCCAAGGAACCTATGAGGAGCATGAGAAAAAGGAGATGACATGAAAACAAGATACAGCTGCGGAGACTGGAAATAAAATAATGAACATTTTGTGTCTGGTATAAGCTATTGGTGGAAAAAACTGGGAAAGCAAATAGCATGAGGACACAGTGATTTTCACAGAGTATATAGCAATGAAAAGAAACAATATGTGATAATAACTAGCAGCATTAAATTCACTTTACTTATTTTCTGCTGCTCATTTGCATGCAATAATTGTAGTCCCACAGTAACTACTCATTTCATCCATGTATGTGTCTGTTTCTCATCAATGGAATGGCACAAAATCCTCAGAACATACTAATGATATGAGCTGCTTTTTTAAAGAAAATGGCATAATAAGAATCTTTCTGAAACAAGAAGGCAAAACAACAACTTTCTTCTGTACTAAGGCCAAGAAAAATGGTGAAAGGAGCAATCTGTGTAACAGAATGTTTAACATGGAGATGAATCTTCTCCAGACCAAGTGGCTGCAGAAAAATCTGACATCCCCCCAGATTAAAGATACTACTGAAGGGTTCATAAATTTGCGAGAGGAAACCAAGAGAACAAAATTCTTCAGCGAGGGTAAATCAGGGCAATCATACTGCCTCAGTGCAGCTCTGCCCATTCATCCCACCTGCATATTGATTCTGCATTTGTAGACCTAGGCCACAGAAAACAAGCACCAGGACGCAACACTGTGTAAAAAAGTCTCTGTGTCAAAGTGGACCATATTTATTTGTGCCCAAAATACTCTATCCTGCCCACATTAGTTTCACCACAGAAATGTAGCACCCTACCTCATGCCTACATAGTTACAACAGCTTGATAGCTAATATTGCAATATAAACACAGTCTGTAGTTTCAAAGTCTTTGGAGGATTTAAAGTTCAATCCTTCATCTTCTGTTTTCTACTGACTGTAGTTGAGTCTTTTCCCACTCTTAGTAGCACTTTTTTCTGAGTTTTGACTATGTTGCAGTTTTGACCGAATCGACCAACCAGAACGACAGATGGCCCCTCCCTCCCCCCACCTCCCCCTTAAGGAAAAGAGAAGAGAGGAAGGGGGAAAAGAAAAGAAAAAAAACCAAACCTCTGAGTTTAGAAAAAAGTAAACTACTGTAATAAAAATATAAATAAGTAGTAAAATAATAATAATAATATAAGGAAAAAAAGAAAAGAAAAGAAAAGAAAAGAAAAGAAAAGAAAAGAAAAGAAAAGAAAAGAAAAGAAGAAAAGAAGAAGAAAGAAACAACCATCTCCATCACTCCAGAACAAAAGAACAGTTTTGAAAAAAATAGAGAGGGAAAAATGTTTAATTTGAATTTCATTTACAAGCACCAACGATTTGTCAAAAAGCAGTCAAGGAGTGACTCCTAAAGGGGTTTAAGGTGGTCAAAATCACCAGTGCTACTTTTCATGGCATGGAGTGAAATTCAGCCTTTGCGAAGAGGTAGCACAAAGCTTGTTCATCTCATAAGCCCTGTCTCCTCTCTTTTCCATACAGAAAAAGCTACTCACAGGGTCCGAGACTTCCTTTCTGGGATGCCACAAGTGGGAAATGGGAGGCAGGTTTGATCGCTCCCCTATTTCTCCAGCCAAAGAAACATGCAATGATCTTAATGTCCCATAACAACCTCTGCTGCACTTCCCTTGAGGGGACTCCTACCCATGGGGGCAAGAAATCGCCACCCTGGGGCCATAGACTGGAAAAGTCCCACAGAGTCATAGAAAGGTTTGGAAGGGACCCTCAAGTTGCTCCAAGCCCTATCCAGCCTGGCCTTGAACCCCTCCAGGGATGG
>BJBW01001093.1:26605-117928 GCA_004320125.1 Scolopax mira
GGCTCCACTCCCTGACCATGAGTCCCTCCCCATCTCTCCTGGAACCCCTTTAGGGACTGGAAGGGACTCTAAGTTCTCCCCGGAGCCTTCTCTTCTCCAGGCTGAACAACCCCAACCCCAACCCTCTTAGCCTGTCCTCACAGCAGACGGGCTTCAGCCCTCTGAGCATCTTTGTGGCCTCCTTTGGACCCATTCCAACAGGTCCATGTCCTTCCAGTGATGACGACTCCAAAGCTGGACCCTGGAGGCAGGGTCTCACCAAGAAGGACTGGGCAGGACTGGCACGTGGGCATTCTTTTCGTCTCACTCCCTGCATGGGGACGGACTTGCATCCCAAGCTACTGCCTGCACTTCTGCCAATTTGTGTTTTTCTCTATTGTGCTGCCTTCCAAAGGCTCGCCAGATGAGCCATCCATAATATGCACTATTAATGTTAAATTCCTTTCTTCCCATTTTTTCCCCCTGCCTAAATTGTCACCTGCTGTGGCAAATAGTGCAGAGGAAGCACGGTGTTTCTCCTGCTCTTGGGAATTCTTGGACCCGTGGGAAAAGTCTGTCGCTTAGTTTGTATCTCCAAGTACCTTGAAAACTGAGTGCTTCATGAAGTATTAATTCCACTTCCAAAATGGTAGAGATGGGAAGGAAATATATGAAAAGTTAACCATAGAGAAAAATACGCGTTTTCAAAGTAAAACCAAAACCAGGTACTGTTTCACTAGTATTTTTATGGGGAGGGGTGTGGAATTTATGGAAAAACAAATATCCTATCGCGTGACTATTTCTGGTGAGTCAAACATTTTCCCAATACTCCTTTCATGGCAGGCACCGGATAAACCAGTGCCTTGTTCAATTAAGAACTGCAGTCTCTGTTAAGGGGACAGTCCCTTGGAAGGGAGAAGGGGCTCAAGTAAGTGCTTCCCCTGACAGGAACACAAAGTTCCCAGATGGGGAAGTGATGATTAGGCAGTCCCTTTGCCCAATTAATACTGAATTTATGGAACTGTGTGAAATAGCCCCAGTGAGGGAGACTGATGATGACTTATCCCCATCAAGGGATTCATCATGGACTAGGAGAGAAAGAAGTAGGTCTGGAAAAGCATAAATATGAAGAGTAGCCCTCAGTTTGGCATCAGTGCTTGTTGGCTGTGCTGTGGACATTAGTTTTCTCTTTTTCCTTGACCAGAAAAGACATCATGTTAAACACGATCTATATATTCGTGCAGAAATGATTAGTTTTGACAAATCAACAGTTTTTGACAACGAAAGAAAACAAAAAGGCATTTGTACTGGCAAATCCTTGAGCAGCCCTAGCAGTCAATGCTCCCAGAATTGCCTTTAAACAGCCAAATCATTCCCACAAGTATGAATGTGCAGTTCAGCTACTTTAATGGAATTTGCATGTGTATATCAAGGGGTAGAATCTGGCTCTTGGTCTAAAACACGTCGAGTGCTTTTTAAAGAGAAACTCATTTAGCAGTGATGTAAGTCTCTGCAGTTTCCCTGTTTTGTCTACGAAAAATTCCAGTTTTATAAAATGGTGTGAATATATGAAATGTATTTGTATTTGGCTTTTATAGCAGTATGGAACTGTCTAACAACCGAGTCGAGAACATCTTGGTTAATTGATGTTTACCAAAACAGTTATCCCCTGATTGTAATCCTTTTATTCCAGTAAAAATTATTATGATTCTCTGTGCTCAGATATTTTTCTGATTTCCTTGCTTTCATGCCAAGGGAATTCCAGAGATTTCAGGAAAGTTACCCCAGCAGACAACTGATGCAGTGAGGGCGTAAATCAGACTCTGTGGAAGAAATCCTAGTCCATTGAATTCGGTGGGAATTTTGCCATTGTCTCCAAAGGACCAACAGGGACCAACACCTTCACTGTGTCTCTGTAAAATAATAACTTTTCTTTGTCTAGGTGTAAAATAAATTTATTATCTCAGTTATAGTGACCAGATATGCACTGTATAAATACTACTTAATTTCTGCATATACAGAAACAACAGAGATCTTTTTAATCTTGATTTCTGTTTAAATTCTTACTGGTAAGTATATACTTTGGGCTACAAATACTTCTGGAAAAATCATTCAGAGAGGTATAAACAAGGTAGCTTGAGCATGAGCCTTATCCAAGGCATCCTGAAGTCAAATTTTGGTGTAGCTGACCTAGACATTTCTTCAAGAGGAGTGTGAAAATAAACAGTGACCTGCAGTGTTTGGGTTTTACTTGTTTTTTGGCAAACAACCTGGCCCTGATTCACCTCTCACTTAATTGTATAAGTGCTATAAGTGATAAAGTCAGATCTCATCATCTGGAAATAATAGAAGAATGAAAAAAAACCACTGTGGAAATCTCTTGACCACGAGAATTCAAGCTTGCAGTTTATCAGCTGCAGCATTTCTGGTAGGGACTGGCCTTCTCCAAGGTAGTGGCAGGAGATTCTCTGGTGTACTTTGAACCCATCTTTTTTATTTTGACTGGCTGAGAGCAGACTCACACACAGGGGATAAGAGCAGAGAAGAGCTCACAGAGTGATTAAGAGCTAATTGAGCAGACCTACCAAAAGACCCACTGGGGATCCTCTCTTAGAAGAAGAGATCAGAAGAGCTTGACATGGTTCAGCAATACAATGAAACCTGAGGGAGGACAAGGTTACTTTCCACAAATACATGAAAGAGGAATAGAAGAAGAAATACTAGGAAAAGGAAAACTTTAAACTGATGGAAAATACTGTCACAAGGAGAAATAGCTATAAAAACTCCAGGAATTAATTTAGGCTTCAAGGCAGAAGGTGTTTTCTGTGTCAGGTTTCCATGAAGGCAGCACATAAAAATGGGGAGTTTCAAGGTGTAGCCTGGCAAGTGTGTGCAGTGTCTGTAAGAGATGGGGCTTGTGGTCACTCTGTGGCACAGGACCATCCTTTTAGTCTAAATTCCTCTCTAAATTGGGACTAGTTCTGCTGAAGACCCTGCATCACGAAGCTGGTAACGAGGAAGAGTGTATAATCTCTTTTCCTTATGAAATATCACTTTAGTGACTTTGCTTTGATGTCTGGGTAACCTCAGGAAACCTGTCTGCCACCAGAGGGGTGAGCAATTCCTAAGGAAACAGGTATGTCCCACCCACATGCTCCTTCCACTCCTCTCTGTATCTGGGATGCCTCACATGAAAAGTGTTGACAGCTACAGTAGGGATTTTACAAGAGATTGCCATTCATATTCCACAAGGACCAAAAGATCCACATGGGAATATTTAATATAAACAGCAATAGTTTCCCACATCTTTGTTTAGAGAATAGTCTGAGGATTTCTAAACTTTAGGATCGTGTTCATTCCAGAAGAATGGTTTCACTTACAGCAATATAAATCTTTCCTTTACTTAAATGATGATATCTTCTTTTTTTGCTTGTATCTGAATATTTAAATATGATATTAAGGTAATTGGACTGCAGCAGGTAGTTCAGGTAATGCTCACCTCACCTGGTTTTACTTCACAGTGAAAGACCTGATCAGTAGGGATGTTGTCTCTCTACTGTTGTAGTGCCAGACCTGCCAGACTTCCAGGAAATACAGTGAGGTGGGTTTTTTTTTTTATATAAAAACAAATCAGGAAAAGATTTCCCTGAGATTTCAAGAATGGATTTGCAAAGAAAACCAGGGCTGAAAAATTAAAGTCCTGCTTCCAACTGGACTCTAATCTCAGTGATGGAGCTCACTGTTCTTGAAAGCCCAGCCTGGCTGCTAAGTGCCCAAGAAGGAGCTGTTTGGAACATCTGCTCGGAAGCATCCAAAAGGCCATTTCTCTTAGCTTGCCTTTTGGATGTTTTAAATGCCTTTTTGGCCCACTTAGTGCTTTTAAATATTCCTAACTTCCTTAATAAAGCTGACTGCTATGTAACACTTGTCACTACTCGCCACAACCTGATACAGCACATGCAACCTCCCTTGGGATTACCAAACGTAGGGGAGGGGAAAAAAAGCTATATTTTTGTTAAAAGATAATGATGCAGTATTGCTGACTTCTAGCATTCAGGCTCACAGGTGACTATAAGAGTGGAATATCTTTATTTGCTTCCATTTGCCTGCTGATTTCTGAGATTTTAGTGCTTGTATGCGTCATCTTGAGCGCACCAGAAATGAACAGTTACTTGACAAGGGAGTGCTTCATATTAGCTATTCATGAATCATTTCCCCACTCACACATATCAGTATTCTGAGTCCTTGTTTTCATATCTGTGCACTCTGGATAAGTTTAAGTGATGCTGACGCTCTCTCCTGGCACATTGGTTGAACATTTGTGTCCTGTTGTGTTCCCAGAAATAGAAAGGATAGATGAAAAACAGAGGTCACAGTCCACGTCAAAAGGCAGGGCCTGCTCTTTCACAGCTATTGTTAACTCTTCTTCAGAAAATAACTGATACCTGGAGTTAAAAGTAGAAAATTCTGTTAAAATTTCCAGCCCATGAGTTCTGAAGCATGTATGTGCCCTGGCAGGGCTTTCATAACAGTGTTCCTCATATTCATTTATTACTGTTTCAAGAAATTATTCACAGAATCATAGAATCAATTGTCTAGGTTGGAAGGGGCCTTTAAGATCATCAAGTCCAACCGTCAATCTCTGACAAAAACCATCCCTAAACCATGTCTCTAAGCACTATGTCAACCCGTCTTTTGGACACCTCCAGGGATGGTGACTCAAGCACTTCCCTGGGCAGCCCATTCCAAGGTGCAATAACCCTTGCAGTGTCAAAAATTTTCCTAATCTCCAATCTGAACCTCCCCTGGAGCAACTTGAGGCCATTTCCTCTTGTCCCATGGCCTGTTCCTTGGGAGAAGAGACCAACTCCCCCCAGCTACACCCTCCTTTCAGGGAGTTGGAGAGAGNNTCCTTTTCTCCAGACTGAACACCCCCAGCTCCCTCAGCATCTCCTCACAGGATTTGTGCTCCAGACCCCTCACCAGCTCCGTTGCCCTTCTCTGGACCCACTCCAGCCCCTCAATGTCATCAATTAATGATGACATAGATTGTGCTACAACTGATACTTCCAAAGTGGGAAGTGTGCATGATGTCAAGTTTTAGAGCGAACATCCGAAGCAGGAGAAAACCAAACACTCTTCTGTTTGTACCTTATGACCACTTGTTTGGAAGACTGAGGGAGAAGGCTTTTTTTATATGCTTGTTGTCTGCTAGGTTTCTTTCTGGGATTTAATAGAAAATAACTTTCATGTCTGTGTTTGCAGCTTTTTACTGCTACTGGGCTCAAGTCTTTGCTGTCAGGAGGAAGGAAATAGAGGCATGAGGATGGAAAGAGCCTCTTCTGCTTGCCAGGTGAACCACAGAAACTAGAACCACTTTCTTCCTTTCTACAGAAATGGTATGTTATGTTCCCTGTGGGAACATATTCCCTTTCCCTCCATGTCTAGGGAAAACATCTCATGTCTACCAGTGTCTTCTCTCATTAGTGCAGTCATTATAGAAAACTTAATTTTAGGAGATTACTTAATGTTAAACAGTAGTTCATTCTTTACAAACAAGACATTACTTTTTGTAAAAACAATGTTTTACGTGAAGAGGACCTGAAATTCTTTCTTGAGCTATCATACAAAAAATGCATCGATCTGTTTATCAATTTTCTGTAATTCATGAAAAGCAGAATAATATGGTTTTGTGGTATTTTATGAGAACTTTAAAAGAAAACCAAACAAAAAGAAAGATGAACAAGTACTCTAAATCTATCCAGTTAGATGTTTAGACCCATTACACCATGTCAGAGTTGGGGGAAAAGATCTAACTTCCAATTCCTTAAGATTTACTGTTTCAGTAATCAAGCATGTTATTGATGCCAAAGGCAAAAAGCCAAACTATAAGAAAACATTCACCAAAGGGGGTATTTTTGTAAAACTTGGTCAGCATGGGAAATAACTGGTGTTGAACTTCCTTTGTGAAGAGAATCACAACAAATATATTGTCTTGTACTTGTTTCATCATTTGAAATTGTGGTTTAATTGTAGTTTGCAATGGATAAACTCTCTGTGTATTCAGGACTTCTTTCTCTCGATCATGTGCTTGATAAAAGCTTTCGTAACGGGGCTTAGCTCATTTGTTTGGTTTTATCCTTCCCTTCTGTAGGCTCTCTCTTTATTCTCCTCTCTGGACTTCCAACAGCTTTTCCTCCAAGTGCACCAGTATTTATGGTGTGCCCTAAAGGACAGTGCCCCTTAAAAATATATTCGTAAAAGTTAGTACAATCCTCAAACACAATGAGTTCAAAAGAAAAACAGTCTGGAAACGAGCTTTGAGATGAATGCCTTAGAGTCATTATCTGAGGTAAACTGGCAGTCTCTAATGAGACATTTGTAATTTAATTGTGTCATGGAGAGGCTATAAATTTCCCCCAGAGCCCACATCCAAGTTGTTTTTATAATGAAGATAAAGTAACTCACATACCAAAAATCTTTTGAATACGCCATAACTTCTTCCAAAAAGATAAAGAGGGCCTATATCCTATTTATGTCACTATACTTGGTTGCATAATGGAGCTTACAAGTAGGATAAAGAGCAAGAGTCAGTCTATAATCATTTAATGCAGTATAATTCTTTACATTTCTCTTTTAATCACATAGTAATTTTTTGGGGAGTGGTTCATATCAGCACTAGAAAAGAAGAAATAAAAATAACGGGATTGCAAGTGGTCATTCTAGAGAATCTTTGTATGGGATTATGTTGTGTTTGATGCTCCCTCAGGGGAAGAAAAAGTTCTAATACCGCATGACTAAGCCACTCCTGCATCAGATTTCTATGGCTTTGGACAGAGAATTGTAGAGACTTTTATGCCTCAATCAATACCAAAATGCTGCCTACTCGCTCCAAGTTCTTAAATAAATTAGGACAAGCATGATTTTCAGATACAGAAATAGATTGTGCAATATACTCGGTTGATCATACCCCATGAGCCCTCCGGGTCCCTCAACTAGAATGGTGTATTTACTTCTCTTACAAATTTAAGCAGGTTTTTTTTTCTGCTATGTTTGTGTTTATTAAATTGTACTGGAGACAACTTCCCAAGTTCCAGGGGGACAACTTTTTCAAGCACTGAAAACTATTTAAAATGGAAGTGGCTTTTAAAATCAAACTTCAACAAATATCTAAGCATTCATTTTCTAGGCAAAAGCAGATTGTATAACCTGGGAGTGGGAGATGGAGGAGGATGAAGAATATTTTATGTTCTAATTCTACGGCAAATACTGCAAAAATACCAAGTTCTACAAGAACCTGCTTTTGACTGTTTTCCTAACTTGTTTCTCTCACAGAAGCTGGATATGCAAGATCTGTGATCTAAATACAAGTCACGGAATGATCATTTTTTTATTTAAATTCTGTCTTCAATGTAAACTTCCTCTGAACTTTTAGGAAAAGAAACCTCACACTGAGATAACATTTCATAAACTGTTCTGAAATTTCTCCTGGTGTCTGTAATGCAAGCCCAAGAATCCAAATCTGCCACCCTCGTAGATGCTCTGCACAGTGCAAGGTCTCGGATGAGAGACATGAAGCTCCTCCTCAGAAGGAACACCAATATACCTATATCCCATTCAAGAATTATTTAAAAATTTTTTTTACCCCCAAGAAGTGAATCTTTTCATATGCTTTCTGCCATCTGACAGTGAATATTTTCATCAATAAACAGCAATTTGTTTAACCAAGCAATTAGAAAAATCATCTCCATCTAGAATCTTATTTTATTGAACGTGAGATTTAGTGAGATCCCCTCCAAGCTCTGTAGACAGTATGGTAATAATATTTATCATGTAACTATTTCATTTTCTCTTCTAGAAAGTACAAACCCATTGCACTAAAACATTAATGAAACCTGAACCAAGAGATAATTAAATCATTACGTGCAGGGATAGATGAAAACTGATCAGGAAAGATTGCAGCCTTTTGACCATTTTAGTCTGATTCTTTGTTGCCTAATGCCTTGTGGAGACATTTACAGGCGTGGATAGGGAATATGAAACTGAGGAATGCAATCATGACCAATGTATTTCATATTAACTTTTAGTAAAAATAGAAGAATATACATTCAAAACAGTGCAGTGCATTAGGCTTCACATTGCAGTAGCTAAATGAAATTTTATGGCCTTAATTTTACAGGAAGTTAGATTAGACAATGCAATTGCTCCTTTAAAATCTAGGAACCCTAGAGTAAATGACCGCATTGGGCTCAAGTCAATGGAGAGGGAAGTTCTACTGCAGCTGGAAGGGAGAGGAATTTGCAGGAAATACGGTACAATATACATCAGAAAAGGAATGGATTATTTCAAATAAAAAGTTGTGTGACTTGTTGCTAATTCCAAAGGAAGAGGTTACAGCTTGCAGATGAGGCACGGGCTGTAAACTATTCAGGATGACTTTCATTGCTGTGAGGGTATAATTAAAAGTATGAAGCAAACTGCCAAAATCTACAATGGAAATGAATAGTGAACACCAGGTCAAAAGGGATCTGGACTCATTTCTGGAAGAAGAGACAGTGCACAGCTGTTAGCTTGATTTTTTAAGAGTGAGGATGATCAGTTACTATATGAATTGATTGGTATTTCCTGGGCAAGTTCTGCTAGGATTTAAAATCTTCTCCTGGACCTTCATGTATCATTGTTTCTTTCTGGCAGCTGCACCTATCCAGGAGCAAATGTCTTCCATTGACTGGAAATGTAGAGTGAAATTGCAGCAGTTACCAGGGAAAATGCCTTGGTGTGAAGGACATTTCTTGGTTTTGCCAAGAATTTGACGTAATTCAGATCAGGCAAAAAAAGGATGGGTAGGTAACTCCACCATTGGGAGTCTTGTCTCCCCTTTAACCATCATAACATTGCACCATCATAACGTGATCTGGGATCACATATCTAACCAATTGCACATGCACATCCATTACAATAATGTCCAATGTGAATAATTGGAGTCTCACTGTCTCTACAGTCTCTGTAGTGTAATGTACTGTGCGAAACCTCAGAACAAGAGACAAGTGGACATAATCTGGGGGTAATCTGATTAAACAATACTGCAACTGTACACGAATCCCACCTTAGTAACCCTCCCATCCAAACCTAGAAAACCCCTACCATCTGCAATGGATAGAGGCAGGGGCAGGTAAAACTAAAGGTCTTTAGAAAATCTGAGGCTCACAAGCTTCTTGGATGCTGTAATCCTTCAAGTCATGTAATACCACACACCATCTGTGAGAGAGGGGATTACCACTTCTGTGATAATTATGGCATCGCCAGAATGACTGATGTGATTTTGAGGAGTGTATTTCCACACTGCTGGCACAGATGATGTTGCATGCTGAAGGAGGAGGTACTAGGCTGAGAATAGAGGACAGGCATTTGGATTTATTGGAATAATTCTTGGAGCCCTCCATAGTAAACTGAAAGGCTGAGGGCTAAGGAGACCTGCCTGCCCCATAGCATGTTCCCATTTATTTGGGACTGCAGATCCCTTCAGCAGGGCTTTCTTCATGAGACATAAGCAGCAGGGATGGAGGAGTTTGCAAGGATGGGTTGCACCCACTCTTTCCACCCTCTGTAGCAAGGAGCAGAAATCCATGCTGATGGTACCAAGCCAGAGAGGCCAAAAGATAACAGGCACAAAATTGAATGTAGGAAGTTCCACCTAAACATGAGAAGGAACTTCTTTCCTTTGAGGGTGGCAGAGCCCTGGAAGAGGCTGCCCAGAGAGGTGGTGGAGTCTCCTTTTCTGGAGACATTCCAAACCCACCTGGACACATTCTTGTCCAGCCTGCTCTAGGTGGACCTGGTCTGGCAGGGAGTTAGACGAGATAATCTCCGGAGGTCACTTCCAATCCCTAGCATTCTGTGATTCTGTGAAAGCATTTTTGGGGATCTTGGACATGTTACCGGGGACATTGACTGTGGTTCAACATAAAATCTGCTTACACCAGAGCAGCAGCAGCAGCACAAAGAAGGTCCAAGACTTTCTCTGCTCTCACTAGCACTGTGGATCCAATGCAAAGGGGCAATAGCTACTTCTGGCTGAGGCCCAAATGCCCAGGACCCTGAGAAAAGCAAAGCAGCATGAGGAGGCAGCTCCTGTGGCTAATCCTGGTGCCCTGCAGCCACTCTATTTGATGCATCTTTACTCAGAGGAGTTTGGAAAATTTAGGTCGTATTGTTACCCTATCTATATATGGAAAAGGACCATGGATAACCAGTTTTGCTCGTAGGCTTTTTTCAGCATAGTCTGAGTCACCCTCACTAGATGTAGGAGCTACAGAAATAGAAACAGAAGTTGTCTCTGAACCAGACGCAGGGAAATCATCATAACCTCAGTCTTCACTCCCTCTCAAGTTCTCCCAGGCACTGCGTAAATACAGCAGGAGATTGCCCGTACCTCAAAGTGGTTTTAATCTAAATATTGCCAGAGATTTAATAGCAGTTCAAAAGTTTCAAATTCTTCCAGCTTCGCATACCACAGGCATTACCAGTGATGTAGCTCTGTTTAGAGCAACTTGAATTGCACAGGTGAAGAAGCCAACGGGGCTGGGTAGCGTGTAAAGACATTGAATGATCTTGGGGGTGGATTTTTAAGGGACTTCCTGAATGTGTGTGATGTGTTTCTGTTCCTATTTTTAACATCTGCCCACCAGTTCTGGTCCCAGTTCAAGGACAGGGAACTACTAGAGAGAGTCCAAATGATCAAGGGAATGGAGCACCTCTGTTAGGGGAAAAGGCTGAGAAACCCGAGTCTATTTAGCTGGAAGAAGGTCGAGAGGGGACCTCATCAATGCTTATAAAATATCTAAAGGGAGGGTGTCAAGAGGATGGCATCGGCTCTTCTCAGTAGTGCCTGGTGACAGGAAAAGGGGCAACAGATAAAAGCTGGAACACAGGAACTTCCATCTGAGCATGCAGAAAAACTTTTCTGAGGGTGGCAGAGGCCTGGAACAGGCTGCCCAGGGAGGGTGTGGAGTCTTCTTCTCTAGAGACATTCAAAACCCGCCTGGATCCATTCCAGCCTGCTCTAGGTGGCCCTTCCCTGGCAGAGGGTTGGACCAGATGATCTCTGAAGGTCCTTTCCAATCCCTACCATTCTGTGATTCTATGAATATACTGTTAACTGACTGGAAGAAGCCACCTGAAAAAGTGGTAACAACACAAATCACAAATTGTATTGTCAATAATCAAGTGGGTGGCTGATGTCACTGTTACTGGTGAGGACACCTACACTGGATTCTAGTGAACATCGTTGGCTTGAATCCATCAGCTTTCCTGACCTATTTCCAGAATGACATCTGTAAACATGACAACGAGCAGTGCATGGGTCTCCTTGATTTTCGCTTGTTATTCCTCGTGTCCAAAGTGAGTTATCTTATGTAGTTCAGGACTGACCATTCATGAGACAGACAAAATTTAGATTTCCCTGGAACCACCTGGCAATTTTCCACTGATTTGAATAGAGCTAGGATCAGTTTCCCATCACCCAGATTTTGAGGGGTTTTTGTTTGGTTGTTTTTGGATTACTTGTGTTCAACATTTCCTGTTCGTAGCATACCTATGGAACATCTTGATAGAAAATAACACCTTGGTATGAATCTTTCAATAATGCTTTCTTCTAGATACTGTTCCTTTTTTTGAGGAAGTTGTTCGATGGAATTTGTGCAAGCTTCTCCTCTGCACTGAATTTACTGAATCAAAGGACAAACCCCAGAAAATGTGTATAAAAGAGACACTAAAGTACGACAAACAGATTGAATGTTTCACTGGTCTTGCTCCCATTTCAGATCCAAGCACTTTGGCAAATCCTGTATCTTAAACACCTGGCCCAGTGCCTTGGCTGAAGAGAGGTGTTTTTGTGTCAGGCCTCCAGGTTTCAAAATATGTGTGTGTCAGCACCAGCTGGTTTTCGTGGTTCATTGATCACGCAGAATAGAAGATCCTACCAAATCCTCTAATGCTTTAGAAAACTTTGCAGTGAGAGATTTCTCCAGATGTGTTTAGTGCTTCTAAATAATCGGAGGGAACATTAGTACTATTTTATGGAGCTGGTATTTTGTCACAATAGAATTTCACTTGCAAAGACTAAATTAAAACTAATTTGGAAGTGCTTGATTTTGGTACTCCAGCATTTAAGTATAAGCTTGTAGCTCTTCTGAAGCAGGACTTGAGAATTATTATTTTTAAAAAAGAATCTTCCTTGGCTACTTTGCCCCATAGTGCTAGGGTTTGGACAGCACAGAGAAGTGGAATAACTCTGAGAAAGCAGTCCTGGGACCATAATCCAACTGGACATTGAGATTGGAAGATCCACAAAGATACTCTCATCTGCCTTTGTTTCTGAAAGGCTGGTGTCACTCCTCTCTCAGTTTGCAGGTGTATCTTGCCCATTTTAACCATAATTGGGGCTCCTATATTCCTACCTGGGATTTCCTGGCCTAGAAACCATGTATAGAAGAACATGCTTCTCCCAGGAGATGTCTGATCTGCAGGCAGATTGCACATGTGGTGCTAAATGTGAGGCTTTCAAAGTAGACCAGACTTTGTGCTTAAGTGTAAATGAGCTGTAGAGCTCAAGTACAATTAAATTGACAGTGCTGGGAGCTGCTGGAGCCATGGGGAGGACTGGTGCACCTGCTCTGCTCTTGTTCTGCTTATGCCACAGTGGTCCAGGGCTCTGAAGCACGAAGGGAGGGATCTTTGTGGTTCCTGATTGGGGTTCAGAGGTTTCTGATCTTGGAGGACAAATTCCTTTGAAGCTTTTGGTAGGTTCCCACTGGCTCTTTTGCGGTGGGGATCAGGGCTGGTTGTCTTCAGCATTGGAGTTTGTCCATTTGTCAGGAGCCCAGGAGGGCTGCAGGAGGAAGAGAGCGGAGCTAAGGCACGTGGTTGCTCTTTTCTGACGTTTCTTCCCCGTGATTGATGTGACCTGTGTCAAAACCTTGAAATATGGCTGTGCAGACAGCAATGGGAGAGATCCAAGGCTAAAAAGCCTGCTGTGCTGGGGAGATGCTGTGCTGTGACGGATTACATGAGCTCAGGTCTAGCTCTCTCCCGTCCCGTGTTTGCCATTGCTCACGGAGAGGAAAGCAGAACTGCCGAGAAGGACGGCTGGGCAGAGCCTGTTTCCTTCCTCCTGAAACCTATGGAGTGGGGAGACAAGTGCGAGTCCAGACACTGAGGTTTGTCCTGACAATATGGATCGTTTGAGACAGAGGAGCGGAGCTGAAATGACAAGGACAGTCTGTGCCAGAAGTGCATTTTTTGGGAATGCTGAAATCCTGACATTCCTGGCTAGCCCAGTATAAATATGGCCACCCAAGTGCTGTGGCATTATTCACGTTCATCTGCTGAAAGGCTGTTATGTGGGTTTTTTGGCAGCACAGCGATTCCCTGAACTGAGAGAAAAACGTGGCCACGCTCTCCGTGGCTGCTGTGTGGGGCCAGTGTTACCAAAAAAAAAAAACCCAAACCCCCCAAACACACCACGACCCTGCAAAAACACATGGGCCACTGCATCCCCATCAGTGTGTGGATGTGGATGGGTGAGGATGCTCCCAGGGCTGGCCTCTCTCCTCCTCGCCTGTGGCAAAGCCTGACCCGGGAACCCATTTCCCCGACCTCCCTCTTAACACGAGCAGTTTCCCAGCAGGGTAACCGGAGGAAGAGGCAGCACATTTATCTTAAGCTCACATTCAGCTGGGTGTGTTTATGCTTTGTTTCTGGAAAACAGGACCAGGCACAAGAGTAGTGCAGAACAAAGTTCAGTGTGTGCTACGCGAAGAGGGCTGGAGGGGAAGATGACCTGAAGGTCGATGCCGAGGCTCCTCCCTGGAAATTTGTTGTTTGGTTGGGGCTTTTTTTTTGGTTTTTTTTTGTTTTCATTTAATATTTGCAGTTTGTTGTAATCTGGTCCCGAGCAGAGCGATTTGCTCTGCTCGATGTGTTTTATAAGCTCCGAAGAGAAGCTCTGGCTTTGCTGGGACGATGGGGAAGAGGAACTGCAATATCCCACAACGGCAAAGAAGAACGTCATAACTTCCCCTTTGGATGTAAGGCAGGATTCTTCAAGGAGGGAAAGAGGATGCCTCTTCTCTAGCAAGCTATGGCAAAATAATACGCCATCACCCTTTGAGCTGAAGAATAAAATTCAACAGTAGGGCTGTGTACCAGGAACTCATGGGTTTTATCTCTCCTTCAGATGCTCACCCAAGCTTCTCACGCTGCTCAGGAGCTTCTTAGTCTCTCCGTCCATAAAACAGAAGTCAAATATCAACCCACACTGTTGTTGTGGTTAGTGCAGTGCACTGCTGCACTGTCAGACCCCAGGGTTTTACACATCTTAAAGCAGCATGGAAACGCTGCCGTGAAGGAACCCGGGAGTTTCAGTCTCAGCCCACTAAGCAGGAAAAATTTCCAAACTGTCAAAACGACTTAGAAAAGGAATCCCCAATTATTGAGGTACAAGTCGATTAACCTGAAAGGAGCAGTGTGTCCTTGTGATTAAACCACTTCTGGCACAAAAAAAAAAGTTAATTTAAACTTAGCTTAGGCATCAGCACTGCAGGATGGGCACGATTGAAAACTCTTACTGAGCCAGGGTTTACCTGGGGTGGGGGACTAGATATTGCTCGGTGTTAAAACCTCCCCAGGCAGGAGGGGATGGTAGTGGGGAGCTGGGGCAGCACGTGCATCCATCATAGAATCATAGAATGGTTTGTGTTGGGAAGGATCTTAAGGATCATTGAGTTCTAACCCCCATGCTGTCTCCCATCAGACCAGGTTGCTCCAAGCCCCATCCAGCCTGGCCTTGAACCCCTCCAGGGATGGGGCAGCCACAGCTTCTGGCAACCTGTTCCAGCGCCTCACCACCCTCACAGGAAAGAATTTCTTCCTAAAATTTAATCTAGTTCCCCTCTTTCAGTTAAAAACCATTACCCCTTATCCTGTGTCTCTACTCCCTGATCAAGAGTCCCTCCCCATCTCTCCTCGAGCACCTTTAGGGACTGGAAGGAGCTCTAAGGTCTCCCTGGAGCCTTCTGTTCTCCAGGCTGAACAACTTCAACTCTCTCAGCCTGTCCTCACAGCAGAGGGGCTCCAACCCTCTGGTCATCTTTGTGGCCTCCTCTGGACCCTTTCCAGCAGGTCCATGTGCTGAGGACTCTAGAGCTGGATGCAGTACTTCAGGTGGGGTCTCACCAAAGAAGGGGAGAATCCCTTCCCCATCCCTGCTGCCCACGCTTCTCTTGACAGCTCCCCTTTCTGGAACAGGACTCCAACCTCTGACTACCTGACTCAGTCCAATCCCACAGCACTTTCTGTTTGTTTAACGTTGTCCATCAGCCTTTGAGATAACAGGGATGTTGCTGGAGAGAATGGGGCCAGCTCTGAGCTGGCCTCACAGCTCTCCAGCACCAAACAAACCATACTCCAGGGGTACTCCAAACACACCGGATCCCCAGGCGGTCCATGATGTCCAACACCAGTGGGTCAAGACTCAACTTCAGGGTGTTTTTGTGGCTCTGGGACGCCTGCTCGTCCAACCTAATTTGGTCACCTCAGGTTTGTGCTGGCCGCTGAAATCGCAGCCTGTGTGGAAAATGCTCTTCTGCTCAAAATAAGTGAAAATGAGCGTGTCAAAAATATCACGTATGCATGAGCATATGTGTGGGTATGCATAAACTCTCCCTTTGAGAGCCGTGTTGGGGATGGAAAGGTTTGCAGGGCTGGCGACGGAGCAGTGCCGTCAGGAGAAAGGAAAATAGGAAAGCTCAGCAGCTGCAAATCCTCATACAACATCTCACTTAAAATGTCATGTGTGCTACTTGGTTTAAATTGTCACCCCTCCAGCAACCACAAACAATGCAGAAACAGCAGATGTGTTTTCTATTTAGAATTAAACAGTTTATCTCAACCACTGTCATTGTTAAAAAGGGAAAATAAATAAATATCCATGTTAATGTAAACTTCAAAAGGTACTTTCTGGCATGAATGGCTATTCTGAGTCCAGATTTCACTGAGAAAACTAGGATTTGACCATAGACTTCTTTTTTTTTTTTTTTTTTTTTCCCACTAGGGCTGCTGGCAGCTCAGCATGTAGTAAAACTTAGACTGGTCAAAAAGATTTTTTGGCCAGATATAGCATCCAATAACTCATGTCATTTAGACTTAATGGTCCAGAAAATTTAAGTAAACATCATAAATGTCTTTTGTTATTAAACTTTCCATTCAAACATTTTGTTTAACTCTTTCTTAATGCAGACTAAAGATGACATTTTGGGCATATATTTACCTACGTGATAATCCTAGAGTCACCTCGTTGAGATTTAAAGATTTGCCACAGACTCAGCATTAGGCAAGCACTCAGCAAGAAAAACAACGGCTGGTGTGAGCATGTTCTCCAGAGAAGTTAAGCTAATGATGAATTTGACCTTTAGAGGTCAAGGTCAATTTATTGTACAACTCAGTTTTATAAGTCTATGGCTTTGTACTTTGTAGGGGCAAGCAGCAGCATCTTAAGCAAGAATGTCCATATGAATATTATTGGATCCTTTTTTATTTTTAAGAGGAGACACTATTTATAAAGGGTGTTGTTGAGTGATGTGGTTGGGATAGGTTTTAGGAAAATACAGTCTTTTTGTACAAAAAGCAAATGTACAGCTTTATTTGGTCATTAATGCCCTTTTACATTGATGCTTACATTTAAGATACAAAAACAAAGCAGAACTGTGTCTGGTCGTGAAGATATTTTGACTAAATGAAGCTTGATTTGTTTCCACAGCCCAAGGAAGGTTCCAAAACTGAATATCACTGCATTCTTCTTTGTGTGTGACATGGCCTTCACCAATACCTTTCTTATGTTTGATTTGCAGCCAGTATTTTAGGACCTCACCAGCCAGCTTGTTTCCAGATTCTAAATTTTTACAAAGAGTTTTTTGTCTTTAGGCAAGAAAACACACAAATGTTCTCGTTGCTCTTCCTGCCTGAAATGGGCAGAAGAAGGGTACGTGTGATCAGCAATAAGCTGTAAAGCCTTAACTGCCAGTAGTTGCTTTAGGGCCTTGTAACACGTTCAATTCAATGCTTGTTTCTCCACAACTGTCATGGTTCTGCAGCTCTGCAGGACTTCTTGGTAGTTAACTAGATGTCTGCAGGCAACGCAGTCACCAGGATAAGCCCAAAGCTTTGGATAAGTCCAAAATTAGCACTTTGGAATGGCTACGAGTTAAAGAAGACACTGTGCACACACAATGCTCCAGGACCCATGCAAGAAAGGGGCATTTTGGGAGCTGCATTAGCTTCCCAGTGGTTAAGGCTATAAATGGTCATTAATTCATCTGGTTCAGGGTCAACCACAAACACACGATAGAGATTCATCACCATGAAATCTCAGCAACCCTTTGCACACCACAGAGAGTGGATCTATCTCAGCTGTCCTGTCCTCAGACAAGATCAGTCTCCAGTGTCTTGCGGGGGGGGTAAGGAACAGGAAGCCCTCCCTCTGGACAAGATGACAGGCAACTGGGACCAGTTGGGTGTTGCAAGGGGATTCCCTCCTCAAATCTCTAGGCAATTGCCTCTAAATGTGAGATTAAATCACAGCCCTTGTTTACTTTAATATAGGGGTCAATATAATTTCTCTGTGAGAGAGACAGGTCAAACAGAACCAATTTTCTTCTCAGTGATTTTACTTTTCAGCTCTTTTCAGCTCTTCTAACTCACTAATTCTCTGAAATTAAAGGCCTGTTTTTCAGCCTGTGTCCACTTCGAGCCGATAAGGGCTGATGTTTGTTGTTAAGACCAAGGAATGGTCTGCAGAGAGGCTCTTGCTTATACTTTTTGCTGTAACAACCAAGGTCAGCTCACTTTGTTTATAACAAAACCCCTTTGGAGGGTCAGAAGCAGGAAAGCTTAGAGGTGTCACACCTGCAGGGAGGACCCCAAACTGATCAACAGGGTATTTCATCCCAGCTGCATCATGGTCAGTATAAAAGCTGAGGCATGAAAGGGCCTCTTTTTTTTATGGCCAATGTTCAAGGAGGACTCTGTTTGTCTGCCTTTGATCCCGATCCATGTGTTCCTGATTCCAGATCTGGAATCCAGTTCCTCTCCATTACTGAGTCCAGGCTGGGACTTCCCCAGTGCCTGTTGATCATCATTCTGGGAGCTCAATATGGTTTTGTATATAATATATTTATTTCATTATTTTCCTATTAATATTATTATATTTATTATTATTTTATTAGTAGTATTTCATTAACTTATGAGTTCTTTTTCAACTCATAAGTTCTCTCTTCCTCTTGTTCCCTCTGCCCTCCTCTGAAAGGAGATGCTTTTCCTTCTCTGAAGGGGAGAGGGGTAAAAGAGAGCATCTGCCATTCGTTTTAGTGGCCAGCCCACCCCAAACTGGGCAACCTGGTCTAGTTGTGGGTGTCCTTGTTGTCTGTGGGGGTGTCAGACCAGATGGCCTTTGGAGGTCCCTTCCGGCCCAGATGATTCTGCAATTCTATGGTTTCAGACCACGAGAGGAACAAGGACTTTACCTTCTCCATTATCTATCCTGAGCAGAGGTAACGTGCGAGTAGGTGAGGGCAGAGGTGGATTCAAGGAATCATAGTGCTGATCTCCTCACTGGTATATGTTTGCTGCAGTAAATCTGCAAAAATGAGTGAAATCCTTTGGTATTAAAGCATCAAGGCCTGGCTGGGAGTTGGACATATCTGTTAATGATATTCTGCCAATGTGTGCATGATAATTTCTTCTCTCTTGACTCCTCTTCTGGTTTATGTGACCTGAATCTAGATGAGAAGGATTTTTCCAAATGTGATATTGCACCTAAACAGTTTTTCCGGATCAACATTCCTGAATAATCCCATGAGCAGACAATTTTCATGAGTAATAAAAATATCTACATGTGGAATTACACAGAAATAGTGATTGTGTTGAGTTTCCCACCTGGACTTGTTCCAAACTAATTTTCAAGTGTAAATGGTCCCTAAGAGGTTACATATTTACCCAGAGGAGGAAATACATTCCTTATACTGAACTTGTACAATTGAAGAAACATGTAATACAAATGGAATGGGCAGAAATCTGTTACTAAAAGGGGAACTTAAGAGCTTAATTAAGTGCATCACTGAACAAATAACACCTTCAGTTCTTAATATTGATTTGAGTGTTCATATCCATGAGCATCCATAAAGTCTCCCAGCAACCCAATTGTATATATGCATGTATAGTCTGTTCCTCTGAGTCATAGCTTGGAAATATTTTTTTTTCTCTGATATATATCAATATTATTCTGCCTCCCAGCCTTTAGTTATTGACTAAACTGTGAGTGTAGGAAGACTGTGGAAATTACAACTAAAGAGGCAATTTATTTATTTTTAAAATGCTTCTGCCCGATTTAAAAAATATATATCATTTTCTTATTGCTTGGTCTTATTTTCAGACAGCCATATATGAAATAATTTTGGGGCATCGTTCTTCAAGGATGAAGAAACCTTCCAAAGCAATAAGAAGGTCATACTAAAACAAGGTGCTCAGATAGAAAAAGTAATTGTTAATGTTATCTATATGTCAGAGAGCATGGATAAGTTCTTACAGCATTGCTCTGGTAAAATGAATATGCTTCCTTACTATGGAAATCATGTTATTGCTATTAGTCTCAACAGAAACAATTCCAGATTCTGACTTAACTATTTCTGCTTAATAAAGTGAGAAATCCTTTAAGATCTAGAGAATAAATAACAGCAAATCATCTGATTTGGTTCTCTTCCTTTCTGTGAGCTGTCTAGGAAAAACAAATGATTTGCTGATGTTGTTTTGTTTTCTTAGCTTGTTTGGTGAATTGAGTCATGCAATTATTTAGGCTTCACATAGAGCTTCTTCGAAGTATTTAAACTGTATTGATAACATTTATTCTTACAGAGATCATAATAAAATTTCACTGTCTTGATTCAGTGGATAAATCCCAGGCTCCTGTTTCCAAGGTTGATACAATGAAATATGCAGTGCACTGGACTATTTTCCGATATCAAATAAAATATCTAATATTGCATTTACACCCTTTTCTGGGTGAACACGGGTGGTAGAAAATTCATTCAGCAGGAAAAAAATCACGACCGCAATGTTGGCCAAACTTAATCTCATATTAATTTGCTTTTATCTAAGTGTCTGCACAAGCAAAATAATTGGTAGAGGGTCTGTGACTCCAGGCAGTACTCCCTCTGTCTCAGCACAGGGCTTATGCCTCTGTGCAGGTCAATCATGTTTTGTTGAAGTCCAGCCAAATAGATAAAGATATCTGTGAGGCAGGCTCTCGGGGTAAGAGTACATTATTCAGTTTCATCTTTTATTTATTTTATTTTTCATAGTTTTACCTACACTTTAAAACAGAAGCTTTAGGATTCCCGAAATATCTTCTCCAAATCTTCTCTTTCTTTCCAATGAATGACTGTCTTAAAGTAAGGGCCAGAGCTGCTTCGCCACAGCAATGTGATTTCTCAGGAATCACAGGGTGAAACTTTTGCTCTGCAGCCTCGAGCCAATAATGAAAAAACTGCTTAAAATTATGTTTTCCTCTGAATCCTCACCCTGACCCATCTCTCAGCCTCATCCCCAGTTTCAGCCCTCGATATCTCTGTTTTTGGGACTCTCAGCATCCCTCTCTGACCTCTCGCCAGCCTCACATACCCATAGGGATTTTGCTTGGGAAAAGAAATTACCCTTACATTGAAATGGTGCAAAGCCAAGCCAGAGAGAGTGGAGCCCTGAGCACTGCCAAGCAGTGGGAATAAGTAATAAATTAATCCAGACATCTTCAGAGCTCTTTTTCCTCAGCTGATGATGTGAAACAAAAGGGTCATGGCCATCTCTGTCTGTCCACTTGCCTGTGTCACAGTAAAAGCACTGGCTTTGCAATGGAGGAATATGTTCTTT
Source organism: Scolopax mira (assembly GCA_004320125.1). Lineage (NCBI taxonomy): Eukaryota > Metazoa > Chordata > Aves > Charadriiformes > Scolopacidae > Scolopax > Scolopax mira. The sequence goes on from BJBW01001093.1 coordinate 47,561, forward strand.
ATGAGAAAAGTGAAGACAAAAGAACTTGGGGGTGATGAAAATTGGGAAGAGGAAGAAAGAGGGACTCTGAAGATTAACACTAAAAAAATGTTCATTGTAGGAGGTGAAAACCAGGGTTGATAAGTTACTTAGTTACTTCTCACCCTAAGAATGATGTGTGGCCATCAAATGATCAAATTATTGAATTAATTACTCAGGTATGGCACAGAGATTCTGCTGAGATGGTTGCCTTCTGTGACTTCATCAGCTGAGGGTCATTAAGAAACCCAAGACAACACCTATCATTGAATTAATTAAACTCAGGTGTGGCACAGAGAGTCTGCTGGGGTGGTTGTCTTCTGTGACTTCATCAGCTGAGAGTCATTAAGAAACCCAAGACAACACCTACATTTTCCTGATAGATTCTTTCACTCATGAGCAACCTCTTTTTTGACTGCTTAGATTGAAAAGAGAAGAATTATTATCAGGATTAAGTTATCACATCTCTTAGAATGAAGGTAAGTGTTGCTTGAATTTCTTTCAATGTATGGATGGAAAGGGAAGGAAGCTCTAGATGTGAACAGTGGAAAAAGGAGCTGCCTCAGATCTCAGTAAAGAAAGAAATGAGTTTCCTTCAGGGCAGTGGGTTTTGATGGTGGTTTGCTATGGGGTTTTATCATTGATTTTTCATTCTCAAAAACTTTTAGGGCATCTTCTGGCTGATGAACTTGTCACATGCTTATGGATGCAGTTATGTTTAAGAGGTGACAACAGCAGTGTATATAATTAGTCCAGCCATAGACCTTTGTTTTCCTCTGCTTATTATATGGTCTGACTGTGCTTTTGTTCTTCAGCACCTGGCTAGTCATTGTCATCACAGGAAACATTAGCAGCAGCCATGTAATTCATGAGAGATTAGGTTTAGTGTTAGAATGGTGTTTGCTGCCTCTGGCTTAGGTAGAGACAGTTGGTCTCAAACCAAATTTAGAAGTATGTGCAATAAATGAGCATGACAATGGAATTAAACCTTTAGACTGGATTTTTTTCCATAACAAAATGAATATCCATAATAGGTTTTATTATCTATGTGTCTCAAATTTTCATGCCTGACATTATTAGCCATCCTATCCAGGGCCATGATCCTCAGTGTATTTCTGGTTGGGGTGCTTCACAACAGACCAGGGGGTACCAGGTATCTCTGAACCAAAAGCTGAGTCAAAGCATAGATCCTTGCAGTTTTCCTGGTCTGAAAGATGCGTCTGTTCGTGTTTTTAACATAACGATGCTCTCATTAGAGCCAGTAAAATCTTGGAAGAGTGAAAGAAGTGTTAATTCCCATCTTGATTACCTCTTCAGCTTCAGTCTGGAGCACTGCAGCTGGGGTGAAAGGCCTGTTTAGTGTCCTGTCTTCAGAGCTTACTGGAACCTGTTCAGTTTTTGAAAAGCTCAGGGAAAAATACTGTTTCACTGCAAATTAGACCATCAAGGGACACAAAAATGATAAGATGAACTTCTGACTTTGTCCGAACTTGGAATGCTTATCTCCCACACCTCCATTAATTTCCATATGCTATTATTAATGTCACCACTCCTTTATACCCATAATGTCGAGCATTAAGTAACATCATTAATTAAAAGCTAATGAAACCAATGACATCTCATACTCTGCACACATTTATCTGCATAAGAATGACTTGCTATTTCTCTGTGCGTATGAAATACAAATCATCTTTCCATCTGGGGTAAAGCAGCCGGGGACTCGGCAGTGCAGACCTCCTTCAGTTGGCATGGAAAATGAAAAGGAAGGGGAGAGAGGCCAGAGGAAGTAGCTTGGTGGTGTTTAGTCACAGGAAGTATCTCTGGCCAAAAGGGAGAGCGGTGGTCCCCCTTCCACCGCTCTGACCCTTGCAGGGTTGGGGACCTGTCTGAAGGGTGTTAGAGCCAAGGAATCTGCTGCTGAAGAAAGGCCGAGATGTCGGGGCGAGACAGCTTCAAAACCCTGATCTGCAAACTTCACTGCTCCTTCAGTCCACCAGGATCTCTTCAGTGCAGCCTCCCTTCCAATTCCATCAGATACCGTGCGCTGACCAGGCAAAGAATTTCCGCTTCTCCCTCGCTAGCCCAGCCAGCCTTAGACACAACAGTCAGACAGATACAGATGGCCCCTTCCAACAAAATTCGACCACGGGCTTTGCCCCACACTTAGAAGGAGAAGGATTCTTCAGCAACACAGCGGGGCCAAGCTAAGTCTGTGTTTGGTTTTTAAAAGGGAAGCAAAATTATGCAGATGTAGAATTTTGGGAGGCCAGATGGATTGTATCTGGAAGTGTTTATCATTTTTAATATTTTGAAACCAGATGTTGATGCACAGACGTTGCTGGTTGCAGCCATAGGAAGCCGTGTTAGAAGGACGCTCTCTAACCTTTGTTAAGAAATTACAATGTTTTGATCCAGTTAAGATCAACTATTAGTACAGAACTGGCCAACCACTGCTGCAAGCCGTTAAAAAAAAAATAGGAAACAGATGCTCAATAGAAAGAAAGCTATCAGCCAGAGCATTCCTGATCTTTTTATAAAATGTAAACTTAAATACTTTATGTGTCCTTTAATGAACTGCTATGGAACAACTTTAGTAGTCAAAACATTTCACAAGATTACACAAATGCAATTTGTCATTTATTAATATTTCCACAGAAGTGGTGTCCCTGGGAAAAAGGGCACGAAGGTGGCACATGCCAGGTGATAAATGTAAAGCATTTCTGTGACAAGAACTCTGCGCAGATCTGATACTCCTAAGACTGATGGCATTTTGATTGGAAGAGAGCAACAGCTTTTATCCCTCAAATAGGCTGTGGCTGTGGGGGAAGGAACAGCCATATCTACATTATGTGGCAACATCTATGAATGTTAACAAGTATACGATCATTGATCATATTTGCAGGAAGGACAAGCCCAGCAGTGCTCAGAAACTGCAAACAGAGTAGAGATTTTTGCCATTGAAGCCCGCTCTGTTGTTACATTGAAGGATTAACTCTGCTTTTCAGTTTTTTCCTTTTTTTTTTTTTTCCACTGTCTTGCAAAGCTGAGCGACCTGGTCCTGCTCTGTCTTCCCAGCTGAGAAGGATGACATGGTGATGAGTGGCAGGCCCACACCAGTGCAGCACCCGCCATCCTCCTTGGAGCTGGGACTTCTGTGTTAGAGAAAAAAACAGAGCTGGACCAAGACCCTGGAGTCAGTAAATTGTCTGAGTTCCCCATGTCTTCCTTTCTCTCTGTAAAATGGGGTTAATAATGCTTCCTAACTCTTGCTTCATTGTCACTTTAATGAAGACCAACAATGGCAATCATTGCCAAGTTGCTTTGGAATTTAATGGAGCCAAAACCAGCATTATCCGTTTCCTCCAAACCACATTACGCAGATTGACCATTTTGCTACTTCAAGCAGATTGGACAGCTGGATCCTACCCTCATGGGGACAACACAAGCGAGTTAAAAATGGAAAGACATCTTGAAAGTATCTCTTAATGTGCTCTGGAAACCTATTATCCTATCCTTCCTCATAGAGGGGCTCCTTTGGTGAAACACTCTTGGAGAAGCACTCAAATTGCTGCCTCTCCTGCCCACTTGCTCTCTCACAGGTTGGGGGACAGTCGCAAGCAGAAGATGGAACAGATGAGTCAATCTACATGGTCCTTCTGGGTTTCCTTCATTGTCTAAATGGTCTGGGGAAAGGCAAACTCATAGATTCATAGAATCATAGAATTGCTGAGGTTGGAAGGAACCTCTCAGATCACTGAGTTCAACTGTCAACATGATGTTGACAAAAACCACCACTAAACTATAGCTCTAAGCACTACATCTACCCTTCTTTTAAATACCGCCAGGGATGGTGACTCCAGCACTTCCCTGGGCAGCCCATCCCAAGGCTTAATAACCCTTTTAGTGTCAAAATTTTTCCTAATATCCAATCTAAACCTAAACACCCCTCCCCTTGGCAGAACTTGAGGCCATTTTCTCTTGTCCTACTGGATACTTCTTGGGAGAAGAGACTGCCCCCCAATTCTCTGCAGCCTCCTTTCAACTCAACAGTCCTAGACACAACTAGGCATAGTATAAAGTGATTTGAGACAGATCTAGATTAGATATCAGTAGAAGGGAATTCAGGATAAGACTATTTGTTCTTGTTCTTGGCCGTGAGGGTTGGGCTCAGTTACCATAGTCCTTGGCCATTTGTACCTTAAGTAGTCGCAAGGTCACCCAGGCCCTCCATTCTATAGTCATGATCATGGGGCGAATTGACCATGGATGTACCCTGCACCTAACGGAGGGTATCTCAGAGCTGCTCTCTCAGTTGAGAATCGTCTTGGCTGATTCACATTTTAAAAATGCAGTTTCTCAAACAGAGCAGCAGTAATTTGTTAAAACATTGGACTCGATCGCTGCACAACCGAAATAACACTCGTCAGGCTCTCCTCCCCATTTAGCACGGCCTCCTGTGTTTACCAAACGAATTCAGCTCAAGCAAAAAACTGGATTATATTTTTGTCCCTTTGTCTTTTCCCCAGATTAGATGCGATTTGTACGTGGGGGCAAAGGGAGGGGACGCCTCCTTCGCCTGTATTTTAGCAACCAAATAGTTTAGTCTTTTGTTCCCAAACAAGCTGCTGCTTCTCTTCTCCCCGTCCTTGCTTTTGGAGGCTGTCCCACGTTTCAGCCCTTGCTAACCAGAGCTATATTACATCTGGCACTGTCCCTGCGATTGCTCAGGCAGCTGGAACAAGTTAGATTGCATTGTTTCCTGTGACTTCCCCTCACATATCAGTTGCCATCGCTCCACCTCTGCTGGAGCCCTTTTCCATCTCTGCTCTCTCCTTCTGTTCTCCGCGAACTGCCAGAAGATTTCGCCGTTTCTTCATTTCCACTGTGAAGCACAGGGAAGGCCTAAATATCTAAAAAGCAGATGCTAAGCAAAATATAGTATAGCTTTTGGAGAAAAGTAATGGAGAATATAATAAATGCTACTGTACAGCTGCATTTGGGCCCATCCCTACTAAATATGGGCACTTCTCCTTCCCGAGGGAGGACAATGTGAGATGCTTTTCAGTCATTCTTTTTGGTTTAGTTTACAAATCTGAATGCTTCCAAACAGTTGCTTAAACCCCAGGTCCACTGTTCTTGTTAACCAGAAGTGATGTTAGCAGGAAGGCTTTGGCAGATGATAATTGTGAGGGGAAGTTCCCCAAGACCCTGTTTCAAATATGAAGAGCTTATTATCTCAGTAGTGTTTTATCCCTGTAAATCCAGCCTGGGTAAGCCACCTTCTCTCTCCTCTTTGAGAGCTGGGAATGACAATGAGACAATAGGTTCAGTTTCTGTGATGGGCAATGTGATGGTGATGTCCCCTTGTGCCACCACGTGCATCTCTCCCTGCTAGCTGTCCATGCTGCCCAGAGCATGGGCTCCACTCCGGCCTGGAGCTGGACTTTGAAGCTGGTGCTGCCAGAATTCAAGTATCGTTGCCCTGCGGCACTTGTCTAAAAGCCAATTCTTCACCCCAAATTCACACCTCTGGATTATGGCTGCAGGATGGCATTCTCTCCCTGACAACCCCATGGGCTGGGTGTTTAAGTTTTTAATCACAATCATTTATAATTATAAAAGTAAAAAAGACATTGCATTTGATGTAGCATGGGTAATGCAGAAGATGTATACATTCCTCATAAAGAGCAGATACACCCAAGACATTAATTTCTGGTCCAAATTTGGATTACTATTGTTTATTTGTTAAGGGCCAACAATCTGCTCAGAGTTGCAGAAGACTCAAAATGAAGACAGTCCCAGCCCTCGAGAACTTGGATCTGAAATTCTCCCAAAGTCAGAAGAGGGTTTAGATCAGGTGTTCCAGTTCAGGCTCATCCCCATTATGAAGTGGCGCTGAAAAAATCCAGATGCTTAATAAATAATTGCTGCGTTTTCTTGTAAAAATGTAACATTTATTGTAAATGACTAATTTTTCTAATGAATATTTTGGGAGTGACGTCCATGTGGAGAAACTATAAACTGCAATAAATTGCACAGGGGTTGCCTGATGTTTCTGGGGGCTAAAGAGAGTGGAAACTCTTGGCCAAGATGATGAAAAACTTTCAGACAAGCCAGGGAGTGAGTGCCGACATGGTGTAATCTTAGGCATCCATTAAAGGTTTCAGGCTGCATTATCTGTGTAAGTGCTGGACAGGCACAGGCTGAGGCACCGGGGCCTGTTATAGCAAATAAATGTTCAGGCTGTGAGAACAGCAAACTTTATGTGATGATATACATTGGGAACTGAGCATCTCTCTTTTCAGCGGTTCGCCCCAGAAAAGAAAAATAAAGAAAAGAAGATGCATGGGAAGAGTGACCTACCCTTTCCTGGTGAAGTACGGAGGAAGGTCAGTTAAGGAAGGAAGGAGTTAACTTTCTGGTGGGGGTGGTTGGGCTTTGTGGCTCAGTTCTTCACCCAAAAGACATCCGTCCTGCATTACTCCTGCATGAGATGAAATCTGCAGCCATAGAAAAGTGCCACACAACCCGTGTGTGTGTGTGTGTGGTGGGCACAAGCATGGACAGATTTTACCTTCCTCTAAACTCGCACCTCTGTTCTGGTGGGATTTGGGGCCAGGGACACCTTGCATTTAGCGTGGAGCATACTCACGGTAGTTGACAGGAGGTGCACATTTATTAGATGTGTCACCTGCTTTAACCAGAAGCAAACCCCAGGCATTCTAGCCTCAAACAATCTATTCCTCATGACTACCCCCTGACAAATAAATCCAGCTGACACATGTGGCACGATCCGAAGCCCAGGGAAAGTTCCTGTCGACTTTCCATGCCTTTTAGATCAAACTATCACCAGCTAGAGAATTACTTCAATTTTAAGTAAGAATTATTATTAAAACCCAAAATCCATCACTGTTTTGCACATGTCAGGGGAGAAAGCAAACACCTGTCCCCGGTAATTTTATTCCCAGTTTGCGTGAACATTTTGTTCAGCCCATTTTTCCTCCCGTGTTCCCTTCTCTCCCCCTCTCCCAAACCGGTCACCTTTGACGTTGCATTAACATAACTAATCTCTGGGTGGAAAAATTACATTCCAGCGTGGATGGCTCTAGCCTGAAGCAGGGTGAGTGACACACCTGCGTCCGGGACCTACTGCGTTGCTTCGCTCGGATAATTAATGAGGGGACGTGATTTGCCGGAGGAATGTGTACAATTACAGGCAAATACTGTAAACCACTCAAAAGCCTTTCCACCGGGACAGATCCTCCTGTCTTTACTCAGACAAAATTCCCACTGCTTCCCTGTCTAAACACAACCTTATTGCCGGTTCAGGTTTATGGTAGGCAGTCGGAAGGGAGAGGGGAAGGGGAGAGGTGTCGCGGGTGCTGTTTGTCCTCAGAACCTGGGCTGAGGTGGAGATAAAGGGTGGAATGACCCCTGGTGCTTTGCCTGAGAATTACTGGCCTTCGAATTAGAGCCCAACTGTGCTTCCACCCAGACGGTCTGATGTGTTGGAGCTGAGGCAGGAAAAGGTTCTCCTGCACCTCTCTCCCCTGAATTCACCTGGAAAAAGGGGGAATATTTACAGGCTTAGGTTTGCTTGGTTGGGAATGGTGGTTTTTAGCAGCTAAGTGGAAAGGTGCATGAATTTCTGATGATTTCCAGCACGTGTTAGTGTTGGTTTAGAGGTGAAAATGATGAGATTGCCTCTTTTCAATGCCTTCTTACTTTGGGAAAGTGGTCCAGGTGTGCAGTTAGAGGGTGGGGAGGGGAAGAGAGAGAGGCCATTGCCTGATTCCTCTCTACCCTGCTCTTAACAGCGGTGCCTGTCACAGCCTGCTCAGTTTTCAACAGCCAGACCTTTTCACGTGCCTCCCCAGCTCCCTGCAGCATTTGGGTTTATCTCCCTCTATTACTTTTACATCAGCCCGTGACCATCTCAGCAGCCCGCAGCGTGACATCCCACCACTGGCTGTGTTACCCCAAAACCCTCCCGTAACCAAAACGTAAGGGTGAAGGAGCCTGGGGGCCCCAGCTACCTGATTTTTCCCCCACAGCATCCCCAGTAGATGCGGGTAGAGAGCGCTCCATCCACCAGGAGCCTGGAGTCAGGAGATGGCAGTGTCTCCCCGCTGATGGCCGCCCTGCAGCCTTCCAGCTGTGCTGTTTCTCAACCAGCAGCTGGAGCAAACACAGACCAGCCTGTGCAAACCACAAACCTTCTTCTTCTCACCTGAAGTAGTCTTAGCCAGGTGTTTGTACATCCCATGCTTGATAAGCCAGCGCTGGGGGAGAAACTTGGTGGCTGGAGGTTGAGGAGCAGCAGTGGGACCAACCTGTGGGACCTGGGGTGATCAGTCTGTGTTTTGCCACACAACAGGGCATCATTCCCTCTTCTCCAGCCTTCAGGGTGCCTGTCCACCCTGCTGCTGGGATGGGGATGAAGGCTGGTTGCTGGAGCACAGGAACCCTCAGGTCCATGCTCCTTACACCTTCCAGAGGACCCAGTCAGGCCCAAAACCAGGCTGAAAAGAGACCTGCTCTGTGCAGGTTACACTGGTCTCGCCAATGCAAAGAGCTTTGGAAATTCCCTGAAGGCAGCAGGACACCGAGAAAGGAGATGGTGGTGCAAGGCAGATGGGCACACAAACAGCACCTCCTGTCTTTTGCAGCAAGCAAAAATGCAACTGGTTACAAATACTACATAAAACCAGACAGAATCATAGAATTGCATGAGTGGGAAGGGACTTTTCAGATCACATAGTCCAACCATCAACCTAACGCTGACAAAACCATAACAAAACCATGTTATTAAGCACTACATCTTTTAAACACCTCCAGGGATGGTGACTCTACCACTGCCCTGGGCAGCCCGTTCCAATGCTTCCTAACCCTTTCAGTGTAAAAATCCTTCCTAATATCCAATCTGAACCTCCCCTGATGCAATTTGAGGCTGTTTCCACTTGTCCTATAGCCTGTTCCTCGGGAGAAGAGACCATACATTAGTTACATTAGTAAGGTATGTCTACCTGAGATTACTAATTTACCCAGAAAGTCAATGGGTGCATTAGTCAGTGCTTTCATTAATGTTTTTTGGTGTCTGAGAAGCTTTTCAAATAATCCAAAATTATGTTATTAAGACCAATTCTACTTCCAAAATGAAAAGCTTGCCATTTGTGTCAATCTGTTTGTGCCAGGAGCTGAACAGTGGTGAGGCCAAAGGGTCTAGGGACCCATAAAACAGTCACCCCAAACTTTCATGGATGTCTTCCATTGAGGCAGTAATTGAAAAGTTTGCTATATCCTACAAACACAGATTCTCTCCTGTGTTTCAGAACACTTAGATTTCATAGAATGGTTTGGGTTTGAAGGGACCTTAAAGATCTTCAAGTTCCAATTCCCTGCCTTGGGCAGGGACACCTCCCAGGTTGCTCAAAGTCCCATGCAGTCTGGCCTTGAACAATTTCTGCTATTACCGGTGAATTTCAGTCAGTTTCCAGAATAAAATGGGCAATGGAAAACTATTGCAGCAACTATGAACTTTTAAAAGGAACTCTGGATTTCCATTGCAACACTGCAGCCCCATTGGTTTGCTGTTGTTGCCACCTGTTTTACCAAAATGCTGAGTAGTAGAAAAGACTTCAAGAAGTCACTATAGCTAGGAACCTCTGGAGAAGAGAGGCATTCAGTAGTACCTTATTTTCCAGGAAAAAAATCAATATATCTAGCCTCATCTCTCTCCTCAGCCCAGCAGATGCTCTCAATCAATTCAACTGAAGTATGCTGAAAGACATAATAGCATCACCATCACCTACTGTGAATAATGCTATGACTAAGCCTACAATTTAAGTGGCTGAGGTTCAAAGAATTTGAGGGTATCAGATACCTATGAGATGGGTCCACTAGCTCCATTTCACTTGCTTCTCCTTGAATGAATCAATGCAGAGAAAATTTGTGACCTCAAAGAAGCATCTAAAAGATGACAGGGCCACAGCTTGCTTGAGGTTGCTGGCAATTAGTTTTGCACAAAGCCAATTTACGTGGAAGGGCATGGGAATGCCAGTTCTCTTTTTAAGCCAGGGAGAGCACGGGAACACTTTTCAGAGAGCTGAATTACCCACTTTCAATATGCTGTGGCCTCAGTAGAAAGGAAACTCATTCAGAGAAAATACTGTGTTTTTCTCCTGGCTTCTTTGGAAATCCAGTCCTGGCTCCAGAGATCTTATGGAATTTCTCCTGGGAACGTCTCTATGGCCAATTCGTTTCCTCATTAAGCGCGAGGTGATAAAGTTACAGAGATCCCAATCTGCCCATTTATCTCTGCCTGCTCTAACACGTTGAGGGCTGGAAAAAGCCCCACACGTTGCAGTGAAAACTCTTTGGACCACACTCCTGTAATTTCTGAAAGCTCATTCTGTTACTTTTGTAGGCAACAACAGGTCTGGTTTATTTTGCTGATAAATTATGCGAATTGTCTGAGACATAAATTTGGATTACGGGAGAAGCATTTGTCTGGCCGGGAGGCCTACTGTAACAGCAAATGTACTTATTGGATTGTCTACCATGGTTGAAGTCATTGCCTTCCGGCCAAGGCCAAATGTTACGGTGCACATGTCTCCCCTCATCTCTCCAGCAAATCACAAGGTCACTTATACAACTCTGAGAAAACTGCGCTGCAGATAGCACCCTGCGGAGCTGACACTTCTGTCATGTCACACATGTGTGATCTCAGTTCCTTGGACAACCATCAGCTTTAGAGATAGCAGTTCCAGGAGGTTTTCTTACGTAACTCTCTCAGACACCGAGTTACTTCTCAGCAATGGGCCGTGCAGTGTCATCTTCTCTTCAAACGGCCTCCAAAACATCATTGCCACATCCTAAGGAGATGTCCAATTAGTCCCAAAGGTGGACTCATGCTGAGGCAAAATGGGTTTTTAATCTCTCAACCCCTGAACTTTCTCAAACATTGTGAAAAGGGTATTACCTGGCATCCCTCAGACTGTAAGGGCCATGGTCAGACAGCTGGAATTGTGTTTAAATCCCTGGATCCAGTGTTCCCTATTGATTGGAAAGAGCTAGAGCACACATCAATAGAAAGAAGCAGTTAACATTTTTAAAAGGAAAATAATAATCCCAGCATAATGCAAGTCCCTGCGCTTGATTAGAATTAAGTCAGAGAAAGAGAATTTTTAATGCACAATAGTTCCAAAACAGAATAGAAAGGGTGTTGGGGATTAGCAACAAAATAAATTGTAAAAATCCTGTATGGACAGAAATATTCCAGAGAAACAGTGAAATACCTAGCTGTTGTTTCAGCTACCCCAGGCATCTCTGCTGAACGCACAGCTATGCTCTACAGAGTATGCAAGATAATTAACTTCATGAAAGGTGGGAGTAGGAAGAAGGGGCCAGAAAAAATACAGTGTCACTGCCAAGTACTACTGCCCTTTCCTGACATACCATGTCCGCTTGATAGATATAGACAATAATAACAGTTATTCTCCTTTCTATATATTCCATAATTCTTTCTTCCCCATAACGTTGTGCAGGCGATGCCAAATAAAATTGAGAGAACAAATTCATAACAGAAAGATAACATGTTTTCAAAACAGTTATAACTGACCTGTAATTTTTTGAGAGAAGTAAAGTTTTGAGGGAAAGAGCATGACAAGTTTCAGGAAAGACTGGGGGTTTCTGTGATGAATAATAATAATAATATAATCAATTCCATCAGTGCAGATAGTTAGTTATACAGGTTACCTGTTTTCTTTCTTAACCCTGTAGCTGCTAAAAGACTAGTCTAATTGGTCTGATACAGCTTTTCACAAAACATACAGCACCTACCTAAATTCTGAAAAACCTGGGAAGAAAGACCGAAAAAACTTTCACTTGTGAAAGCATCCAGAGAGCCTGTAAAAATCTGATGGTCATTCAGCAGGAGAGGGGGCAAGAAATGGCTACCAATTAAAGGTATATATATTCTACCGATCCCTATGGAAGTGGTTTAATTACTAGATAGAAATTCAGTACCTCCTTCAGCAATTTCTCTTAAAAACCAGCATGTTTTCATTATAGACCTATGTCACTCTCTGCACATCGAGCAGAATAGAAAAGTTCAACAAAGACAGAAGAAGCCACGTGGGGCTTTAGCCAGAGAAGAATAGCTATTTGGTTTCACAGCAGGTAAAGGCAGAGAGATGAGGTTAGCCTGGGATGTGTGATTCATATCCCACCATGTTGTGCCACAATAAATCAGTTAATGCCTCAGTTACTTAACGTGTTAGAACAAAATAACAGCACCTTTCCACTGGGTAGGGAAGAAGGAAGCTCTCCTTCCTGGACTTGTTCAGCTGTAGAGCACAACATCTCTTGATAGGGAGTCCTATGAAGACCTTCACCTTGTTGGGAACCTGGAGGATTTCCTTTTTAGGGTAATTTAATACAAACGTAAAGAAAAGAAAAATTCCGGTTGTTAAATAACAATCATTAAGACTCTACTTTCCTACACTGACTGCTCTTTTCTATGGGAAGAGTGAGAATAATCATGCTGGGACCCAGCAGTCAGTGACCATGCGAGAAGAAGGCTAAACTTGCCCATGCCATTAACACCTCTGAGCAGACCCCTGTGAATGTGGTGATGAATGGTGGTGTGTTTCAGAGTGTGGGAACAAGTGACATGTCAGAGTTAAACAGGATATTTTTCTTGCAGAGCTGCATCTGGTGGTTCAGCCCAGCTGCAGGAAAGTAGAAGATCACTTGGGAAACCACAGATAGACCATAGCCTGGCAAGTGTCACTTGCCAAAGGGACTTTGCTGTTATCCACTTTAACAGAAATGACCAAACCCTCTATTTTTCACTGAGTGGTGTACACCTAACCACTGAATTTACAAACTAGATTAGGAGATTAAAAAACTTTCTTCTCAAGAAGAAAACATCATAAAACTGGAGGTTCCCAGCACCTACAAACCTGTCCAGGACAGGTCAGGTTTCTGTCCTTTAAAGGAAGAATCCCGAGCAGCATGGACACTTCTCATGGGGCAATATTGTTATTTAGTACCATGAACTTAGGTAACAAACTGGTTAGCAGTGCACATGGAGCTGGGAATGGCATGGTTGGATGCCAGAAAAAACGTGATGGTCCACCTACATGCACTGTCCCCGCTTTGGTGGCAGAGGCTGGCCTTCAAAATGAAGAAGGCATCAGCAGCTGTGACCAAGGAGCCCATCAGGAGTCCAGGCTTTCTTCTCACAGCTCTTTGCAGTGGGACCAGCAGCACGAAAGGGACCGGTAGCAGGTCTGTGGTGGGACCAGTAGAATGAAGGGGACTTGCCAGAGCAGCACAAGGGGTTCATAGCAGTGGTACCCACCTCCCAGTGGGTTTCCTTTGCTCTGTCCATGCTGCCACGTGCCTGGGAGCTGACTCTTTCCCTATGTGTGCCCCACTCCCACAGCTACCAGCAGCAAGAGGGGGAAACCACTACAATACATTATTTATGGTGAATTTGGGCTTATTATTGCACGGAATTCCTGCACGTGGACTCCACAGCATCTTGTGGGGAGATTGCAGCGTGATGAATAGCCTGAGAAAGGCCAGGCAAGCGGTATTATTATAACACTACATAAATATGTTTTTTTTCATTTAACATTAAAACACCTGATTTCCTTTAACATTGTAAACATGTCACTTTATTAGGTCTGGGAGAGCTGATGAATTTAAAGTCATTTTCAGCAAACAAGTGGCAGCCTTTCTGCGTTTTAAATGGAGGAAAAGGAAAGAAACCTTCACCCTGAAAACATGAGGAGGAAAAAAATAGGGACAGGAGAAAGTTGTCACCTGCTCTGAGGTTTCCTATAGAGAGGGGAAGAGCCACCCAGGTTATATTGGTCGAAAACAGTTAGAAAATGGGGAAATACAGGATATAATCTCCTTGAAGCAGTTGGCACAGTCTCTATGTTTTGTAGCTAATAAATTTGGCTTTCAAGAGGAAATTCAAATAAGCTGCATTTACTGCTTTTTAAGAATGAATATGAATGCATTAATTATGTACAACGTTACCTTCTGCTAAACGAGGCAATTTTGGCCATGGCCTGGCAATTTCTTCCCGGACATGGAGTTTAAAAACAAGGCTTTTCAACCATAAAATTACTGCCCTGTAAAAGGACAGATAAATGTCTAAACAAGCGCCTCATTACTGTCAGAGCAGTGATTTGTTGTTTCATTTTACTGTTGTGTTTTCCTGGTTATTAGAGTTAAGGTTGAGTCAGCCTTTCCATCAGAAATCAACTGCTTTTAAAGAACTGCAGTTTAACTGGAGAAATGGAACTCACTCTGAGCATTGAGGTAAAGAAAAAAAAACAAAAAACCAAAAACAATAGTAAGTGCTTGGGCACCCTTTGGAATGAGCAGTTCTTGACTGAGTCTTTGAGAGCTCAAACTAACTGGGTTTTTTTTTCCCTCTATGAATAGGTTCCTCCCAGCTAGGACCTCTGTTCCACTGAGGACCAATTTAGTCTAAGGAGTAGACTTCCAGTACTTAAAGGGGGATACAGGAGAGATGGGGAGGGACCCTTGATCAGGGATAAGACAAGGGGAAAGAGTTTTAAACTGAAAGAGGGGAGATTTAGATTGAATATCAGGAAGAAATTCTTTGCTGTGAGGGTGGTGAGACCCTGGAAGCGGTTGCCCAGAGAAGCTGTGGCTGCCCCATCCCTGGAGGGGTTCAAGGCCAGGCTGGATGGGGCTTGGAGCAACTTGGTCTGGTGGGATATGTCCCTGCCCAGGGCAGGTGTTGAAACTGGATGATCTTTAAAGTCCCTTCCAACCTTAACCATTCTTTGATTCTGTGGCTCTATCAGGGTGTGAAAACAATTCAGAAATCATTAGCATAGCACTGACCTGCACAGGCCGTTGCCCTCTTCCCACGGGGATGCTGGCAAGTGAGGTTGTGATGAGCAAGGAGAAGGCCCAGGTGAGTGGGTCGGGTGCCCACCTTGAAAAGGCACCTTAGGCAGGTTCGTCTCTTTCCCCTCTCAGCTGTGGTGGCTATGCAGGCTCCATTTTGGTTACCAGGCAGTTCAATGTTGAAATTGAATGTGTTCTTCATCAAGACTATTCAGGGTTTGTGATAAAACCCTCATTTTAGCTCTCAATGAGTAACAGGAGAAGTTGGGCTTTGCTAATTGCCTTATATCCATCAGCTGCCTTGTGTCAGTGGCCTGTGGTGATTGCTGAGAACAGGGTCACATTTCATAAATCAGAGTGAATATGCTGTTTAAGATGAGCAGTCCCCCACGCTTGGCTCCATTCTCCACCCTCCCCTTGTTTTATTCTTTTCTCCTTTTTTTGTTTCGCTTTAACTATAAGTGATCATGAGGTACAGATGTCATTAAGGGTTTCTGGTAAATACTCCTTTGTATAGGCTGCGGAAGTGTTACCATGTGCTCCAGTCATGCTTTGTACCACAAAAATGAACCAAACTAAAAGCTTTCCATGTGAGAAAGGTGGCATTTAAAGCTGATGGACTCTTGTGAAGATAGCAGTATAGGCTGCTCATGGACTATGCTGATGAGATGCAGGCAGAGGCCTTCCACGGCACCAAACCTCCCCAAAAGAAAAGAGCATTTCATTGCTGCTGCCTCGTTTGCTGCCAGCAGGAATGAGATGGACTAAGCTCATTCCTGGGTATGGAGGGATTAAGCTTGATCAGAACCTCCAGTCTTCTCCGAAACCTTCCCTACGCAAAGCACAGTCCCAGGGTGACCGGTCAGGACTGTCTGAAGGAGGTGGCACAAAAGAGAGCCAGGCAGGACCAGGAGTCATCCTGCCACCAGAAGCAACAGCTTTTATGCTGAAGCAAGTTTCACAGAGCATGTGTTTGTCATCACTGGGACAACACTCTGCATGGGTGAAAGGGAATATTCGTACATTGTTAAAAACCACACTCAGAAGATATTAATTTCACTCCCTGTTCACTACTGTCCATTCCCACCAAACAAACTGTTCATTCCAGGAGAAAAATAATATATATATGTACACAGATAGATAAATGAAAACCATCTTTTTCAGTCCATTAGCATGTTGCAATGGCAATGGATTAAATCAATTGCAGCTGATTGTTACTAAGGTTTCACCATAGCAGCTAACTGTTTCCTGGTGAATTAATTTATTTAACTATCTGCATGTGGCAGACATCCGTGAGGCTGTGAATTGCCATGCCCTCATGGGCTGCTAAAAGTGAACAGCTCAGTTGCCAAGTGTCTGGGATGGCTCTTACGTGTTTGGGTGGCACTTTTCAAACCACCTGCTAGGTTCTCTGCCAAACACATCTTGATGGCCCCGTGGTAGAGCAGGGCACGAGGAGCCTTTTGGGCATGTGGGCATTTCGATGGGACCTCAGGAAAGATCCCCACACACTGTCCAGGGAAAATGCCCTTTCTGGTTGCTGGTCTTTTCCCATGTCTTGTTTGTCTCACCCCAAAACCCTGCAGCCAACTGACCAACTAACCACAGCTTCTCCATTGCTAAATACTTTCCAGGAAGATTTATTTTTCCAGCACCCTTCACAATGGGCATAGAGGAGAGACATTCCTTTTTTTTATTCATTTCTTCTTCCCTTATCTTTCACTCTCTTTTTTTTTTTCTTTTCTGATTTCAGAAACATTCTTCTTCACTATTGGACCAAACTAAGACCTTTTTGAGTCAGAAAGCTAGAAGCCAAAGATCCTAACCCAGACAAGCTGAAAGCAAAGAGCAAAGGCTTGATCTGTCAGCTGAGAGCCATGGTCACCAGAGTCCTGCAACAGCTCAGGCTAATTTTTTTTTCTGGCAGATCTGGTGGATTCCTGATTCATCCTTTCTCTAAACAGGACTAGAAACGTTCCATTCATCCACACTGCTGTGCGCAGTCCCAGAACACATTTTGGTTTCAACGAGTCAACAATTTCTAATATTTTCCAAATAGCTCCAGTTGGGTTTTCTTTTTCATGTAGAAAAAAAGTGTGTGCTTCCTAGTGAAAGCCACAGTAGGGTTTATAGTGGCCGAAGAAACATAAATCATTTTCCATTTGCCACTCCTCAGCAGGACTTCATTTTCCCAGACACTGAGAGCACGGCATAAAAATCAAGTTTAATTAACCTCCATCCTCAGCCTGACTCCTTGATATGATATAGTCCATTTAAAACCTGTCCTTCATGCTCCTCTTCTCGCTTGCTTCATGTTTATTGAAGTGCATATGTGAATTTCTAATAATCCATGTTTAGATGGATGTTTGATGAGTAATTCATCCTGTAAATTTGAGAAATGCTGCTCTGTGCAACAAAGGATTTTCCTTGCTTGTCCACTTAAAAATCAATTTGTGAAACATTTTGGTGTTTTCTCCCTTTCCCCCTTTTCTTCCCAACAAGAAAAAAAAAACAAAATTCCTTCTTCATTTTTTTTAATTGTTTCAAGTCAGTTCTTGGAAAATCAAGCCTTGAAACCAGTAAAGAATCTAAAATGCAAAAATAAACTGTTGAGATGTTTTGACTTTCATAGCATTCCTCCTACTGCCCAGGCTTTTGGCACCTGAAACAGTTCCTCCAAATTTATAAACAGTTGCAAAATGTCTCTGAATCCATTATTTGTTGTGAAAAAAAAAAAAAGAAAATGGACCAAGTAAGTGAACCCTAAATGTGCATCCCCTAGAGATAATAATACATCAGTAAACAACAGAAGAGACACAGAACAAGTAATTCCATTCTGAATTTGTGCTTGGTTTACCTTAGGGATTAACTACAGGTAATGAACACAGCTAATAAGGAAGAGGTATTTCCGCACCCAAATGAGGAACCCATAACTACTCTCCATATTGTCTTTTTACTTTAGTTCAATGATGTGAAACATCACGTGCAAGACCTAGTGACAGCCATTTAGAGCACTGTGTTCCTCAGCAATGAGAAACAAAGCTAAGGCTTCTAAGTAAAAGCCCCCAATATTTCATTTTTATCCTGATGTGGAAAATGGAATGGTTCTGAAATCTCCCACTGTTTTAATTGGGAGGAAAACTATTTTCTAACTGCCTTTTATCTCACTCTCTTGAATGGTACTGAATACTGGCTTCCCTTCTCCAGAGTTACACGCAAACCCATTCGGGAGACACAACGTTAAAACTCCTGTTAACTACGGGTCAGCCTGCCCAGTAGATAGACTTTCTTTATATTTTGTCCCATTTTTCATACATTTTCCTTTTTGTTCCTAAAATTGGAGTAGAAAGCAAATGTACCATGTACCCACAAACACTGCAAATGGCATTCCTGCGTCCCTAGTAAACGAGGAAGTAAAGTCATTACATATTTTCTGTGCATTTCAAAAGATGTCCAATCTTAGAAGGTTTTAGTTTGTCAATATGTGCTTCCAGTGTTGTGTAATATCCTGTGCAATGTCCAGATGGCCACAGTCATCTTTATGATATTGCAAAAGGGACATAAATTTTGCCATATCTAATAACGGGTGCTGGGAGAGCATAGCCATTAAAATTAAACATCAGAACAGTGTAGTAGAGAAAACGGTGTCTTTGTTATCAGTTAGGAATCCTTACATACAGAACAGTTATCTTTGTAACAGACAAGTTTTAATCTAACTCCTGGGAAAGCAAAAATCTACTTTTAAAAAGCTGTCTCTGGTGACTACCGAGGCTCTGCCACTTGCTGTGTTGTTCCCAAGATCTTAATGTCATTATCATGTCTGATAATGCCTTGAAATCTGGGCAAACGTTCTCTGGGGGCAACTGTTTCCCTCCAACCCAGCTCAGCACCTCACTAAGATGTGAAGCACTGCTCCTCAAGACATCTATGAAGTTTCACGACGCTCAGCTTTGAGTGGAATGGGCTTCCCTTCAGTAGGGAACTCCTGAAACCCATTAAACAGATATACTTTGTGTCTATACCATCAAATTGGTTTGATCTGGATTCTGTCCCAAGGACACCGCAACAAAGGGTGCTAGGTGGTGCTCAGGCTGCATCTGGAGCAAGGCACCCCGCGTTCTTGGTGAGGAAAACCCAGCCCAGAGCAGAGAGAGGTTCTGCGTATAGGGTGCAGGTGAACCAGTCTTCACCAGACCACATGGATTCTGGGTTGCTACAAGCATGAACCACAGAGATAACATGGACATACTTAAAAAAGAATCCCAGGTCACACTCAGTTCAAGAGACATTGTGTATGGAGGGTTTCAGCCACAAACCAAGCATCTTACAACATGGTATAGTGCAGAAAATGACATTTCCAAGTGTATTTATTGAGAAATAGTAAAGATGTACATAATTTTACAAGCTTTTAATTTTAATTTACATTTTCTTAAATTATGTAGGCCCTAATAAACTATAATCTGTTAATACATGACAGAGACCCTTGGCTTTAATTGTATCTCCAAAATGCTGCTATTGCTGGGATTTTGGCTCATGTCACTTCAGCTCCTCTTCAGAGACACTAAATACCACATTCATTGAGAGCACATGCCCGGTGTCAATCCTGTAAAGCAGAGATGACTTTTGAACCGAAACCCTGGATCTGGATACAACCCCAAAGCAAGTCTTCCTATGGTGGGCCAAGTCCATATTCTCC
Organism: Scolopax mira; assembly: GCA_004320125.1. NCBI lineage: Eukaryota > Metazoa > Chordata > Aves > Charadriiformes > Scolopacidae > Scolopax > Scolopax mira. Next base: position 67,176 of record BJBW01001093.1, read on the forward strand.
ATAAACTCTGCAGTTCCAGTTGGCTGCGGGATTTTCTCTGCCCCAGGATGAGGTGATACAGGATTTTGGGTTGGCCTCGCCTCCCTTAGTGCTTGCATGGGATCATACTCTGCGTCTTTTTTAGAGGCAAACACCACTGCTCGCCACAGATTCTAATGAAAAGAGCTCTGGGAGCTACCTGCCACCTACATATTTCAGCACAATCTCCATAGGCATCTAAAAAAAAAGTATCCTTTATTAGTTTTTTCCTGCCCTCTTTTACTGCTATACTGAATTGCATAGTTATATCTACTTAAGATGCTACCATGTGACTTCAACCACGCTGTGCTTGTATTCTGCAAGCTCAAATGCCTAATGAACGTTCAAGTTCTGTACTGACTGAGAGCTGCTAGAGAACTGGCAAAAGGCGTCATATTCTACACTTCATTTGCCCCCGAACACTTGCAAACATGACATTGTGCTCACTCTTGGTTGCTGAGGAGAGGCTGAAGGGAAGGCAGCTTCTGATTCATGCACTGAATTAAAATTCATACGTTGAATTAAAACGCACTCAATGTCAAAGTGACCAGCCTTCACTCTAATCTACTTAGACCCATCTGGCGTGACAATATATCTCTGCCTTGGTTGTTTTCACCTCTGTACTGGTCATGTAGGAAAATGTACTAGAGAAATTTCTTTCTAGAAGGCAGGGGTGCACTTCACACTATTTAAAGATATGTAACATCTTCTGCTTAGCAAGAGAGAGTATTTGTGCTCTGAAATTTTAGCATTGCGAAGGCTTTTGAGCTATGTCCTTGAATTTCCTTTGGATGCGCGTTTTTGAGGATTATTTTTATTTTTTCTTATAATTAACTTCTGCTGGGGTAGCACACATAATCCAAGTCAAAATCAGAACTTTGCCAAGCTCTGTAAATCTTGCCTCCGTCTCCTCTCTACAAGTCCAACATATTAATTGAGCCATATCTGCCACAGAGAACTAAGCACAACTCCAACAAAGGCACTGCAAACCCTTTATAAGAACAAACAATTGTTGCTGGGCTATTTTTTGTTCTTACATCTGATTAGTAAAAGAACACTGAAAAGTTGAACAAATAACGAGAAATACTATTGCTTCATGCATTTAAATAACACTATGACTTGTCCAAAACAAACAAACAAAAGCTAGTTCACCATACCAATATTTTTTTTCTTATAAAGGCTTTTACACAGAATCACAGAATCTTCATGGTTGGAAGGGACCTTTGAGATCATGGTATTGAGATTCTCATGCAATGTTAATGTTGCTGGAACTCAACGAGGGCTTTGTTTGAACTTTTCTTCCTATTCCAGTAGAAACATGTTGGTTTTTTCCCCATGTGAAAAACTACAAAAAGCTGGGGCTGTAGATTGTTATGAAAAATGTACTTCCAGGCCAAATTTGACTTGATGGGTATTGTAAATATAAAGAAGAGAAACAATATTTTGACCGTCTTGGACACACAAAGAGCTAGTGTGTAATGATTTTATATGGGGCAAGTTTCTTGTGATGAAGGCTTTAAACTGCCCAGTGATATATCCAATTTGTATATCCAATTCCAACATAGCAAAGAAATTCATTTCTTTCTGAATTTATAGAGGAGCTTTGCCTTGGAATTTTAGTGGCTCCAGGCCTTCATCTACCCACTAACTTTTGTACAACCTACAAACTTTAAATCAATAGACATACGGTGGCTTCACAGCATGGGGAGGGGAGATCTTCACCCCAGCGATGGTGCTGTGCTTGTGTAGGCATCCTGGAGCTTACATTTCACATCTTCTTTTGCACACACCTCTTCACACAGTCAGAGCTCGGGCAACCTCTCCACGTGCAGTGTTAAAAAAATCAAAAAGCAGTTTCCACCTTCTGCCAGGAGAGACAAACTCCTCGCTGTCGTTTCAGAGAGCTCAAGCTGCATGGGGAGCAACAGGAACCTGGTGTGCAATATGGACCTTACTCATTTGCCAAAGCTGAAAGGCAGCATGTTCAAAACTTGCTTCAAAATCTCAGAAATTATCACTCAATAGAGTGTAATTTTTTGCGGAACCAATGGAAATTAAGGTAATATATTTCTCAGTATTTCTTCATAAAAATCTCCTCCTTATCCTCCTCTCAGATGCCTGATGTACTCTTGAAATTTCTGACTCGCAACCACTCAGGGTTGCTCCTGTGTAATATTGTTGTGCAATCAAAAACGGGTGAGGGAAAAATCACGTTGGCCCAAAAAATAAAGAAACATAAATGTGGAACAGAATGGAAAAGCCACCAAAACACTGTTACATGTACCCAAGTGAACTGTGCTCCTGCAATGGCCAATGTTGTTGTGCCAGTAATTTCAGCAGCCTGTGTTGATCCTGAATATGTTAAATGTAGCATCATTTGTGCACCTGATTGGTGAGAGATTCCTTAGTCGTTTTTTATCCCTAATGAACTTGTGTTTTATTCCCCGTTTGGGTTTAACTCCACATTTTCACCTTCCAGTAATGTCAACTGCACATTTTTCCTGCTGGGAATTTGTTATTTTATACGCAGCAGATGCACTCACTGTATGGCTTTCAGTGGACTAAATAATTCATGAATATGGCTGTTAGTTCTCTCATCAAAGAATCAAGAAATGATGCTGAAGGTGTTAAACACTTTTTTTTTTTTTTTCACGCTTTCAAGATAGCGGTCCCCAGTGTCAACCTCCCAACATACTCTTAACTTTCCTAAATCGACCAGTGGAATTATTCAGAATCCAAATAAAAACACAAACTTTCCTTTATTATTTTTTTTTCTTACTGCAACAAATACTTAAATGCTTTGGTGCAGCCTCACTCTTTGATTTCTTTGAATTTCAAATTTGGTCATGTCAAAAAATTATCACAAAGTTGTTGTTTTTTTTTTTTGTTTATCTACATAGTTTTTAACCAAAATTACATTATAACACACGAACACAGTTTTCTCTTTAAGGCACAACACATCATTATGCACATTCTGTTTGCCAAACTTATAAAAGAGACAATATTATATAACCCTCTCCCTCCCCTGCCCCTCCCAAAAGAAAGAAAAATTGCATCCACTTCCAAAATCAGCTGCTAATAAAGTCACAGTAAATTATTTTCATCAATAATTTACACAAATTACAGGTCTAGACAGGATTGTCATTATACAGTCTGAGTGCATTCCAATTCAGATTTTCTGGGTTAGGTAGGCTAAAGTCTGGTTCAAACCTCAGTGCTGAGAATATATCCCATTTTGAGGAATGTTGTTGAACACCACCTTGTCGGCTGGAAAATGCATGTTGGTGCTTTGCCAGTTCGAGTCCTTTGTTCACTCCTGTCAGGGCTCACTTGGTGTGTACCAGCAACCTCCACAGTTTTAATTCATTTAAAAACGTTGCATATATAAGACCATAGAGCTTCCTTACGTAGCGCTAACTTTTTAACTCCATTCAGCAATCTGAATTCTTCGATTTGGAATTTTTAATTCCAAATATTTCTTCCCTTCTTAAGACAATTCATATGTGTAAAGCCAGAGGCATTGAGTCACACATAAAAATTCAGTGTACTTGAAATACATATATATATATATATATATACATATATATGTATATATATAAACCAAAAGGATCGCCAACTTTAGAACACAGTTTACAAATATTCTAGTTCCAGTGCTTGATGGAGAGCCAAGAGGTCCGAATGACTGGATATCCTCCAGAAAGGCATGTTGTGCTGTGTTTGTCAGAGGGGGAGAAGGTCAGGAAAGATGAACACTGTGACAGAGGGCAGTATATGACACACGCATTTTACCCATTTTACACCACCCTGTTTCTGGATTGATTTTTGCCTCGTAAAGTACTGACAAAAATCAGACCAAAATAGATCTGAGCTTAATAGTTCAATGGAATGTATAATACTTACATCGTCCTCCTTACTAGGTTTTTTTTTTTTTTGGAAAAAGACAGTTATTTAGTAAGTTATTTAGTATTTTGCATTGCCTATGGTTAGCATGCAAACCCATAAAAAGGGGCATTAACAGGGGATCCATTCCTGCTCCATTTATTACATTCTGCAAAAGACCAAATGATCATTTCAAGGGCTGTAAGACTTTTCATTAAAAGAGGCTTCACACACGACACTTAGAAACAGAGCTCAGTTACATTTTTTGCCCATCTGGGGGGAAAAAAATAAATCTGTTTTGGGGAGAAAATGAAAATATTTTTTTTTCTGATTAGAAAAAAGATAATTTGTGTTTCAGAAAGCAACACATCAGCATCTGTGAGAGATATAGATATATGCACTATTCCCCTTTCAGAAATTAATCAGAATAGAAAGAAAACCAACCATCCTTTTATGTTCTGTTCAGATCTATTTGCAATTTGCTACATTGATCCATCTCTCTGAATTCTGTATCTATTCATGCAATATAGCCAACGTTAAGAACAAAGCATGCCAAACTGGAAAGTACACAATCCAACCACCTTTGTTTAGCACAAACTATGAAAGACCCATCACCAGTAGTTACCCATATTAAGGAACCATTTGGAATGAGCATTTTGGTAATTTTCATTTTGTTCCCATTCCAGCTAAAAGAGCACTTTACTAGTGTTCTTAAATACTCTTTGCACAATGATATTTACATCACTTGTCCCGTGCAGACATCAGGAGGCAAATTTTTTCAGTTTCTGCACACTTCCAGGGTTATATTAGGAAGTACGGTGCAAATCACTAATTTGATCTGTTTCCAGACATTGAAAATTTATCTGGTAAAATTTAGACTTGAATTATTACCATGAGAAAATAGAATATTTCTAAAGAAACAGTTCTTTTTTTAGAAACAGAGATGTGGTGCACAATCTCTGTGGGTTTTTTCCTTTCTCAGGTGTGTCTTTATTGAAGGTGATGAATTATATGTTAATCATATTTGCTCTGCTAAACTACAGATCTTCATCTGTGTTAGTCAACAATTTGCAGTCTTTTAGATGTTTTTCCATATTCTCTGCCACACTAACCTTGAAATCTCCCTGATTTCACCATTTAAAGAAAACCACTACCCAACCTTCATGTCAACCTTAATTTCTCCCTCTTGAATTTGCTTGAAGCTAGTCAGACATTTTTACTGCAATAATTTTTCATTTGCTTTTAAAATAACATTGTGTTTTTTCTTCTTTCCAAACCGAAGTGAAGCAAATGCTAGAATCCAAATGGTTCATTTCACTCTAAGTTTTGATCTCATCATGCTCTCGTTGCCTTGCATCTCTGGACTGAAATTATTTGTCACTCTGCCACTGTGCAACACTGACAGAAATGCAAACAGAAAGGCTTCTCGCATTAGTAGCTACGAATCACACCAACATTTCAGGAGACAGGTTACCTTTTTTGCTGCCTGTTCTTCTTCTACACCATCCCCAATTACAACATATACTACTTTTCTGCCAAACCTTTGCATTATTCGTTCAAAGCAACTTTCTTTCCCTGGAAGATAAATGAGATAAGAGTTCAGGGTGAAGTTACCTGATTAGCTGCATGTTCCTCATCTCGGCCATCTCCAATCACAACATAAGTTATGTTAGTGCCAAATCTGGACACTATACGCTCAAAACAGCTCTCTTTGCCTGAAAAACAAGGCACTACTTATTCAAGCCATCAAGTGAGTTATGGTGAAGCCCTACAAAGGATTATTGCAGTGGTAAGACAGTATTAGTACTACTTTTTAAAAAAGTTCCCAGCCTTGGGATTTACAGCCAAAACTGGTAAGAAATAATTCTCTCCGTCCGTGATACTAAGCTGTTCCAGGTAAAACTAATTCTCTTAAGAGTTACAGGAAAACCACTAAGATAAAGGAATTAGCAGCACTGCAAAATGAATAGGTCATTGGATGAATAATTGAATTTAAATATTTACCTATTTTTCTAGTAATATTTTTTCATGGAAAGCAGAAATTTTAATTCTAGTCTGTCTGCAACAATAAGTGATGTAGCAATGGAAAAAGCGTTCAAAGAGCAGTGAACAAGCAAAATCCAATTATTTCCTGGGAAAACTTCCATGAGCTTTTTTTTTGAGAAATAAGCAGTGGAAGAAAGCAGGCTAAGCCAATAACAACAATAAACAGGATTGAAAGGGACCAAGCAAAGTCATCTACTGATCTCGTTGCACTGCAGCTTCAGTTTTACCAAAAAATGCTTGTGCTATTGATTGTAAAACTGTCCTAATATGATGATTTCACTGCTTCCATAGGTGATCTCCATATTTATTGAATCCTTTCCATTAGGAAGTTTCTCTTTGACATGCGACCTATATGTGCCCAATTTGAAGAAATCATCCTTAATTGTGATACCTCCCATTAGTGTAAGGTTATTTCTTTCCTCTCTCCAATAGCTTTTTACCTTCTTTGTGATTACGTCTATCCCCGCCCCAGGTCTTTTGATCTCTTCCCACAAGCTCGTGATTTCTAGAACTCTGATTCCTACTTGTTTGGTTTGGTTTTTTTTTTCTTTTTTTTCAGCTGTTCCACAAAAAAAAGGGCTTATAATTAGGAAAAGCAGTGTGCCTATTGAGTGAGGACCAGATTTCAGTGCACACAAGTGACAGCTGCCGTGACACAGCGCAGTGATGGCTGAGATGGAAAATGGAGAAAGATCTTGTACCCTGGGGTTTGCCATGCTCCCAAGAGGGGTGTAACAGAGGCCACACTGTTCCCAGAAGGAATTCCTGGTGCGGAATTACTCTGACAGAGCCTCCAGAGACTGTGCTCTATTTCACCACCTCCTTCTGTGCTGTTTCTATTAATGCTCCTTCCCTTGGTCCGGGTGCAATCTCAGTGACTAAATCCAACACGTACAGGCTGTGTGACAGATGACATTCATTCCAGAGGCTGCTCACCACCACGTGGCATTTGGGATATTTCATTCCTTGACTTACTTTTTTCAAGTATTTGAGGCATTTCTTCCTGGAGGACAGCTACGGCTAATTAAAGGACAACTGAAGTAATAGCTTTTCCTGACATTGTTAGAATAGCCACTGTTTTTTCACTTGTGAAAATAATTTAGGAAACATATTGTAATACTTTTGTCAATGAAGTGTCACACTCCATGGTATATAAGGTGTCACAGGTATAGAAATTAAGCACTCCTGAATTCAAAATTGGTAAATCATGAAAGCTGCCAAAATTATCAGCCATTGGAGGCTGCATCACATTTCACAGGAATGGTAACTTTTCTTGGTTTACAAGAAAATTTTGAATGCAGTTTCCAGAAACCATGAATCTCCAAACTGTAATACACGAGTTTTCAGCAGAACAGGGAACAGAACAGGGAAGGTGCCCTTGTGGCATCTGTCAACACAGCTTCTGTTGGTGACATTTGTCAGGGCCATCACTGATGCACTGTGCTTCTAGAAAAAGCTCGAGAAGCAGTGGCCCAGCTTCCATAGGGCTGAAGGTCAGACCAGACACTATTTTAACAGTTCTGCTTAGATTTGAATTCATGAAGCACTTTTCTCCATTTTTTTTCTGCCCGCTTTTTTTTTGTTTTTCTGCACCATACTTAGGAGTTTCTGAGAACGTAGAGTTCTGACCCTTCAGGCATCATTGAAAACAATGGGAATTTGGAATTTATCAACATAAACACATCAGAACATATACAATGCCTAAGTCTTATAACTAACACTGTAACTATCAGGGAAGTGACTTAGAATCTATCCATTATTGGTAATATGGTGTAGTCAGAATAGATGAAAGAAGAGTTTTCTTACCTATTTTGGTTGCACTGTAAATATTTTCAATGGGAAAAGCTCCTCCTAAGCTGTATAGTAGAACTTTTGCAAGTGCTGGGATAAGCTGGGTTGTCGTTACCAACACGTTTACACAGTTACTCCTAAAACGAGAGAAACAGTTTAAGTTTACATAGTTCAAAACCATTATGCAAATGCCAATGAAGTGAACCATCTGTGGAGGGTATATTTGGGATTCCTCACCGTTTACTTTCACTCACACAGCGATGCTGCTCAGCACCATCGCTCCCAGAAAAACGCACATCAAACTTTTGGCAAAATCCTTTTAAAAAAAAAAAGAAGGAATGCAGGCCGGATTTGTAGGAAATGTTCCACACCGGTTTATAAAAAAACAGGTCCTTGAAGACTGGCCCAGTAAACTACAGACATTTACGATCACCAACTACCTCTGAAAATAGGCATGTGAATGCTTTGAAAGCATCGTTTGCATGCTGGCAATTAATTGGCAGTAGCTACCAGCCAAATAAAAGAGTTAGAAGAATGCAAAACCATCATTTTTTAATTCTTTCTTGAGGGGAAATAAACAGCCAACGCACATTTCTGCAAGACTGATATCACTTTCTTCATGTTTCAAGAGTAAGAATATTTCTGGGAAGAGGGAGAGATAAGAATAATCGCGTTAATAAGCTGGCATTGAATGGTGAGGATGGAAACTTGAATGGAGAAGTTGTGGTGGCAGCTACACAACCGAAAAATCAGAGCCAGGCTACTTTGTACACCAAGAGGCTGGAACAGGAGTGTGACCATGATATGAACATGGACCAGAGAGTAAATAGTTGTGATTTTTCCTCCTGGTTCTTCCACAAATTCCAACCAAGATCTTAGGCTACTATTTCTGCCTTATTGTATCTCAATTTCCTGTCAGTAATATATAGATAATGTTCAGATGCCTCACGGCAAGCTTCTGAGAAGATTTATAGCTGTACAGTTCTTTGAAGACCAGAAAACAGACTATTATTTAAGCATCCCGAGTAACTGATAACAGTTTTCCAGGCTCATCCACCAATTCTCAACTGGCCTTCATTACCAAGTGCCTTTGAAGACTGAGACTTCTGAAGCAATTCAGAAAGAAACACAGAAATAATCACAATGTCTTACATAATTTTTAAACTTTTTTTTTTCTCTTGAGGTGCTAAATTATCAACAATTAAGAGATAAACAAATTGCAAAAGTTGTTACATTTAAAATAAGTTTTTCACATATTTCCACATTCATTCTCTCCACTTGACAATGTGTCTTTTCCCAGACATGTTGAGAAGGCACGATGACTTAACGTTCTTCTTTTTTCACAGTTCAAAACAAGAATTTTTGAGGTTTTCTGATGAAATTTTAACAAGAAATTAAATAATCAGAATTCTACAATGCCCTTTCAGTTTACACAAGGACATTTTAGAAGACACTTCATACTATCTTTAGTAAATGCTGGAATTTCTGAAAATGAAATTACTTTCCATGTAAATTTTTCTATGTCCTATTCAAGATTCGTTTCAGACCTGTTCTGTTCTTTCAAGGCATTAATTTATCGTAACCTAAAATGTAAAAAAATAGCCATTGCAGGTCCAAAACAATAAAAGTTTTTACAGTAGACTCAAATACATACCTTGTGCTGATAATTGATAATGATTTAAGTGCATTTGTTAGCCAGGAGTCTGTCAGAGCTTCAATCTCTGCTCTTAATTGCAACCATGCATCTCTTTTAGCGGGACCCAGAAGTCCTTTCATGTAAAAAAGGAAGAAAAGGAAAAAACCCAAATTAAATATTGCATTAGTTTGAATGCATAGGTTTTACAATCATTGTTTCTATTTTAAATTCCACTAGAACTTAAAAAACACCAAAGAGAAAATCCATTGTCTTCAAGGATTGCTCTCTGTTTTAATTTGCACTCCGCTATATCAAGCAATGTCAGGGAGTATTGCAGGTACTAATAATGAGTCATCTGTGTTTTTTTCATCTCTTCAGGCTACTTTACTACATTTCAAAGCATACCTTTCAGAAATACATATTTCCTCCCCATAAGATGATACATACATCTTACTCTCTTATGATCAGAGGCAGTGACAGGAGATCCACACCATTGGGGGACCATAGGCAGAGACACTCACAAAAGAAGAGACTTTAGAATGAAGTTTTACAGTATATGCATATATTTAAAACCTGATTATGGTTCTGTATATAGGTTAAACGTGTGGAAGCACATTTGTTTGCTGATGGCTTGCTCTTCATGTCCTGTTGTAGTTAGTAATGACAGCTTCTTTTATAGCATGGCTATACAGCTGTACATCTTATGTTCTCGTATCTCAGTCCCTTAAAAGCATTTTAAAATCTCTTTTTGGTTATGAATGGCCTGATTTTTAAAAATACCCAGCCTATTGAATGTTGAGACATGAGTTCTTTGAAACCAAGCTATTTTAAATTTAGATTGGGTCCTGGAAGAGCAGAGAAGCAGGCTTTATGACCTTTGGTATCCCTCTTCACTTTCACACCCCATGTTCCCAAGAAGTGGTGATGACTATCTTCAAAAATCTGAAATGAAGCAACCTAAAAAATACCTAGTTTGATTAACCTTCTGTTGCCTTTTAACAGCTGTTGTAAAAAAAAAAAAAAAGATACTATGTGATAAAAAGATTATTTTAAAAGCTAAGAAGTAGAGGAGGGATGTCTACTAAGGGTAGAATATATTTCAGAAGCAGGATTTGTGGGAAAGAATAAAAACCTTAATACAATGTGCCAAGTTCCTGCACTCTTGCCTTCGCAATGATTGTTCCTCAGTGTGTTTCCCTACGCTGTGCCCTTGGACTTAAACTCTTACAAATGTTCAAGGTTTTATGAAATGCAACAGCTTTAGAACCTTAGATGCATTAAGAGATATAAGAAAATCCAGCAAACTTTTGGATAATATTGTTTCAAGTATTCTTAATATATAAAAACTCCATCTATGACTCTGATGAAAGGCAAGGTAAGGCAAGTGGAAGCCGATCATTTACTGTCACCTCCCATTGCTTCATCCTGTGGCAAGTAAAGACTCTGAAACTCTAAGAGAAAATACATATTTCCAGTTTACATAGTTTAGAAAACAATTAAGGTAATGACTAATTCACTATCCATCTCGGTAGTACTGTTACTTATTTCTGAGAGCCTGTGGGAACTGAACTGTCTGGCTTTGCTGCAGGTGAGCTTTACTTTGAGTTTCACATTCCTCTGAAACAAATGTCAGATGAATTCAGAAAGCCCGTGCTATAGACTTGGACTCCTTCCTGGTTGGGTTGGCTTCATCTTATCATCAACTGTGGCTCATCTCAAAAGCTTGAAGACTTGTAAGTATTCCCTGTTCTCACAGGGTCCTCTTGAGGGATTCAGTAGACATATTCCCTTCCTCAGAAGAGGGCTGTCTGCCTCTACAAGCCACACAGGGCTCTTCAGAATAGATTCTTTCAGGTCTGTGCTTGATTTCCTACAAGCTTGACATGAGTGAGTGCTAGGCTTTTCTTGCATCCACTGGTGGACATAGACCCAGCAGAGTTCCAACATTTTCCATTCAGCCCATGGCTTCCAAGGCACATTCCCTTGGTGGGAGTTCAAGGCCATGTAGTTTAACCTGATCAGCATTCTAAATTGCTTTTGACAATCAAACTCACCTCCTATGTTGTTCTTGTAAGTATTATACAACTCTTTTACTCTTCTGTAACGGAAAGCCAGCTTCCTCATCCAGTCAACCCCTCCTCTTACACCTGTTGGCAGACAAAGGTTTGCACTACTTGCAGCTGCATGGAAGCCATCAGTTGCAAAACTGTAGGTACTGCAAACACCCAAAATACAGTAAAAATAAATACAATGTATTCCTGTAAATGCTCAATTTATTTAATCTTTGTAGAAAAAAAATAAAAAAGAAACAAATGCTCTCTCTTACCTTAGGTCTTGTCCATTATCATCTGAAGAAACATCATCTATATGAACTTGATCACACTCCTGTTGAAAACAAATAATTAAGTGATAAATTATCTTATGAGAGAGTATGCTGTCCATATGCTTCGTACAGATGTTGAAGAAATTATCGGTGCAGACCATTAAGTGCACCAGAAGATGGCAGCGTACAAACACTTACAGCTTTCTATAACCACCAATTTCTTCAAAATAATACAATCTTCAACTCCTTCTACACTGTATAATTTTTTTTTTTAGTTAAAATAGGCCTTTAGAAAAGCACATGTAATTTCAGACTTAAACCATTTTAATTGAAAAAACCCAACAATTTCAAGTCTCATTTAGAGTCCCTCTATCATACCAATATTCCAAAATCACCTAAACCTTACTTCCCTGCTTCCTAAAAGATAATGATGATGAACCTCCACAGGCATGTAATTTCTGTTAAGTCTCTCGGAGTTTGGATGCTTATCAGTCTCTTTTCTTGATTTATCCAAATGTCTTTGGCTGGAAGATTACAGATAATCAAACAGTCCTGGAGAATTTAATTATTTCCTAGTTTTGGAAGCCAGGGAACTGAGGTACACTGAAAAAGTGAATTCCTCTCCAAGCTGGTTTTATAATGGAATAGTTACCAAACATCCTTTTCTGCACAGTGGTTATGGCAGAAAGATAAGTAAATATGGGAGAAGCTCAAATAAATAAACAACTCATGCCACCATGTGACAGTAAATATGAACAGGCATCGTACTACTGTTTTCTGTAGTTGCTAGAATTAACTTCTTAACCCAAAACCACACCTGAAATTCTATATTTGGAAATTTTGCTTTCCTGTACTATACTTTTTTGATATTTAAAATAGTTGTTGTTAATAGAATCCTAATATAAGTTATGAAAAAGTTCAAGGACTATTGGAAAATTACTCCCTGACTAATGATTTCAGGTAATTTAACTTCAACACTAAGAGAAACTGAGGCTGAACTTTCAAAATGCGGAATTCTGTGCCTCAAATAAAGAGTCAGCCGAGTCACCTATTTCAAATAAAGTTGCTGACAAGCAGTGCTTAATTCAGACTCTCTGTGACAGGCAGGAGTACAGCTTCTAAGTTTCCAATCTCAGTCTCACACCAATGCTAAATTGTCCAGATAAAGAATAAATCTGAACAAGGAGTGATTTCCAAGAGCATATGACACTAGTTCCTAGAGTGTATGTTTGGGGAATTACCATTTCTTCTTTCTGTTTTTCTTTGCACTGAATGAAAACTTAACAGAATTTTACTCACATGAAATTGTTAAAAAATAAAAAACAACCCAGCAATTTTTGTATAAAATAAATACATATAATTTCATTGCATCATACAAGCAATCTCAATTTAAAAATTGTGTTTCAAATGGCAAAACTCTGCTCATCTGGCTTAATCCATTAAGACAGGCATGAGAGAACTTCATTCAAGGAACAGAAATGAAGCATTCTTCTCCCCCCCTGGATAAATAAAATTTTTTGGTTGTGTCTGAGAAGATTATCTTGAGCTGCAGAATATTTTAAAGCAGCTGCTTTTGGCTGTAAATAGTAGATGAAAAGAGAAAGAAAAGGGGAAGTGGCAGATGAAATAAAAGATTCATTTCTTTATCCTTATTTGTTATTTACTCTCCAGACAAAAAATGCAGCTCCTCCACCCAGTGTAGGGCAGGAACTCAAAAATCAGACAAAAAGCCCTGCTGGGACAAATTCTAACTCTATATTTTGCAATATCTGAGCAAACTCTAGCTTCATAATCACCTTTACAGATTTCCCTGGAGCTGTTCCAAGAGTAAATTCAAGAACCTTAAAAATCAGTCCCACGGATTTGAAGATGTACTAATTAACTGGAGGGCACAGAGAAGCCCTGATGGAGGAGCGTCTCCTGCTGTTTGGATTTTTGGGTTTTGTTAAGCCTTTCAGCTACATTGTTCCAGCCTTGAAAACTGCAGATAACTGTTCCACTGATATTTTCACCATTAAGTTAAATATGAGTGGGCGGCAAAGCCTCAGCTGTTTACTTTTATTTGGTTATCTCACAGTTTGTTCATTGACTCCAGGGACAGGAGATGAGGGGAACTTGCCCTTTTCTGATATTACTTGCCCCTTGTGCCTGCAAGAAGGTTGTTAAGTTTCCAGCCATGTGAGAAGATTAAACCCAACAGCATTTTCCAGCCTCCTCCTTTTCCCCCTTCCCCTTCTCCTCTGGGACCCCTGGGGATCAGGGATCCCACCTCCTCACCATACTGGTGACCAACACCCCTTTGCTGACCCACAACAAACTCATGTGCCCACCACTCCTTGCTTCCTTTTGCTTTTTTGTTTATTTGTCTACTTCAACTAAAATGTTTTACATTATACAGATTGACTTATATGGTGCAAAAAAGCTTTCTGGAAAAAAAGAAATAAGAAAAAGCAGGTGATTTGAGCAGATTTAAGATTCTCTAATTTCTAATAGAGATTTCAGTTCTCTATTTTTCCCCAAAGAAATAGGAAATTGGTGGTACAACACGCGAACTGAGTTTCCTTGTAAAAGAGACCAAAAACTTGCAGGGAGGAAGAAAAGAAGGCAAAACTCTCTGTCACTTGAAATGTTAAGTAAAACTTAAGCTAAATAAAATTAAGTAAAGCACAGCACTTTTCTGTTAAGTTAAATAATTTTCACATCAGCTACAGCACTGGCTACACTGAAATCACAGTGGCTCACTGTCAGTGCAAGGTCAAAACTAAGAGAAAATGTATTTCCTATTATTGAGAGCACAGGCAAGGACTCTAGGTACAATTAACTGGCTTTTGCATGAAGCAATAACTAATTTAGATTGTATCTGAGTGCAGTCAATTCGCTGCAGCAATTTTTAGAGCCTGAAAATTTGAGAGGACAGAATTAACAAATCGTCCATAAAAATTATCCTCCTGGAATGGACAGTAATTTCATTATCCAGTAAAAACACTGACTCACCACACTGAACACAAAAATGTTCTTACTGAGGGGCTACTCAGCACTATGCTTTCTCAGGCTATACAGAACACCAATTTTTAAGTATATGTTTCAGCCCCTGTTAAAACTAGTTTGAGCTGACCCCCAAATTCTGCGAATTACCTAAATCCTATTTTTTATTTCTCATTTCTATTTCTAATGAGAAACAAAAGATGATAAAATCTTACTTAAAATAGGGTAGGATCATCATAAAAATGAAAATATAATGCAGTTTATTTGAAATAAGTACTCTTTCTTTATTTATTGTCCTGGGAGCAGAGGGGCATAATGGAGTTGGATAGTCCATGTCCAAATTCTTGCTTGCAATTTGTAGGAATTGGGGTTTTTTGCATAGTGTGACCTACCAACATTTCTAAAAGCTGTCTTAAATTTAGTATTGAGATAGGGAGAAAAAACTTCAATGTGTTCCTTACCTGGTTGAGAAGCCCAAAGGGAGCCTGGGTATTATTACAGAACCGAGTCCCACCTCTAAGCATTCTTTAGGCACATGAACTTTCTAGAGCACCAGGCTCCTATTTTCATGGCAAAACACCAACTGCCCTCCCAAGCGGACTAAAATTTATACACTGAGAATGAAATAGCTGGAGAACAGCCTAGCCTGAAATAAAAGCACAGCTTGGCTGATTAGAGCCCGGGTTACTGGGTCAGCGGGGAATGTCTCAGC
The DNA here is from genome assembly GCA_004320125.1 of Scolopax mira. NCBI lineage: Eukaryota > Metazoa > Chordata > Aves > Charadriiformes > Scolopacidae > Scolopax > Scolopax mira. The sequence goes on from BJBW01001093.1 coordinate 82,566, forward strand.
AGATCGGAATTTCTGCCTCAGCAGTCATTGTAGTGAGACAGATTTGCATAGAGGAAGGAAACCTTTACTTTTGTATATGATAGCTTTCAGTAACTTGGTTATTATTGCTAGGCTTTGGGATGTGGTGTTTGCAACCAAGAAAGACGGGGGAAAAAGCTTCGAGGACGTAGTGACTGGAGACAATATTACAGGAATATAGATTTGTTAGTGGATTACAGTTGTCATGCCCGGAGCCACAAGGTTTATTGTGGAATGAAGATGAAAGCAAGACAGGAGGCATGGGATCTGATGGCTCAGCATTAGAAAGTGAGATGATGAAAGGATAAGTAATCTGTTCAGTGAATAAAGGCCTATCTCGCTTCCTCCAGTGAGAAATGAAGGTCTTGTGTCTTGATGGCCATGACCATCAGCAGCTCAGCACTCACCCTCAGCACTCACCTCCTCTCTCCTGGGGGAGGATGAAGAGAGGAAGAAATAGAAAGAGAGATGGAGATAGGGGAAGAGATAAGGGAGAGACACCGAGTTTTAGGAGGACAGGAAGAGGGAGCTGGGGGTGTTCAGCCTGGAGAAAAGCGAGGGGAGACCTCGCTTTCTCCAACTCCCTGAAAGGAAGGTGTAGCCAGGGGGGTCGGTCCCTTCTCCCAGGTCACAGGCCATGGGACAAGAGGAAATGGCCTCAAGTTGTGCCAGGGGAGGTTCAGATTGAATATTAGAAAAACTTTTTTCCTAGTCATAACTGGGAAATTCTCAGAATTCATTACGCAGTGATCACGCAGATTCACCATAACATTCAGTAATGGCCACGCGCTCTACAAACATATTTAAACAGACAGATTTATTAATCTGCATATTAAAGGATGCCTCTACTTACTTTGGCACAGGATGCCATGCAGCTATATCGTATTTGTTAAGAACATGGAAAATTATTACCTTCTTGCATATGCCAGAATATGTGCATACAGCCATCTCAGAACAAGAAGATTGGAATTTTGGTAATCTCTTATAAGAAAGTTGAATTCGAAACACAGATGCATTCTGGGTTAGAAAATACTTAATTGCATATAGAAATTGGTTTAATCAAACCAAATTGATTGAGTTATGAGATTCTCCAAGACAGTCCCCAAGTAGTAGTTCTTCATTTATCTAAAACTGAAAACTGTTTGGATACTGTTGAAGCTGGTAAAAGCATGTCCAGGGCTTTACTTTCTCATAATTCTTCTGCTGCAAGGAGAAAGTGCTGCTCAGGTAGAGGATGAAGTAGAATCAAGTTTCTTGACTCAAAAAGAGCCAAGAATAAATGATGTCTGCAAGGGATGACAAAGATGACTGTAACCTGGTACCTTTTAGTTTTCTAACTGCCTACAGTCAGTGACGGAACAAAAGATGTACACACAAGAAAAACTGATGTCATAGTCAATAGAAAAATCTGACTTATCCTAATCTTTTTCTATTCAGTCACCAGAGACCTTCCTCTGGCACTTTAAACAAAACCTCAAAGTTTTCCAACTGCACCTTCAGCAAGTTTGCCAATGACACCAAACTCAGTGGTGCAGTCAACATGCTGGAGGGAAGGGATGCCATCCAGAAGGACCTGGACAGGCTGGAGAGGTGGGCTCATGCAAATCACATGAAGTTCAACCAAGCCAAGTGCAGGGTCCTGCACCTGGGACGTGACAATCCCAGGCAGAAATACAAGTTGGGCAGAGAATGTCTGGAGAGCAGCCCTGAGGAGAAGGACTTGGGGGTGCTGGTGTATGAGAAGCTCCACATGACCTGGCAGTGTGCACTGGCAGCCCAGAGAGCCAACTGGGGTCCTGGGCAGCATCAAGAGAAGTGTGGCCAGCAGGTCACGGGAGGTGATTGTACCCCTCTGCTCTGCACTCGTGAGACCCCACTGGGAGTTCTGTGTCCAGCTTTGGAGTGCTCAACACAGGAAGGACATGGATCTGTTGGAACAGGTCCAGCGGAGGGCCATGAAGATGATCAGAGGGCTGGAGCACCTCTGCTATGAGGACAGACTGAGAGAGCTGTTAAGCCTGGTGAAGAAAAGGCTCCAGGGAGACCTTAAAGTGGCCTATAGGAGAGCTGGAGAGGTACTCTTTGTCAGGAAGTGCAGTGACAGGGCAAGGCGTAACAGTTTTAAATTGGAAGAGGGGAAATTTAGATTAGATACCAGAAAGAAATTCTTTGCTCTGAGGGTGGTGAGACACTGGAAGAGGTTGCCCAGAGAAGCTGTGGCTGCCCCATCCCTGGAGGGGTTCAAGGCCAGGCTGGATGGGGCTTGGAGCAACCTGGTCTGGTGGGAGGTGTCCCTGCCCAGGGCAGGGGGGTTTGAACTGGATAATCTTTAAGGTTCCTTCCAACCCAAACCATTCTGTGATTCTATGATTCTGTGATTAATAGCAAAATATCTGTCCACGGCGAGAACTCTGGGATTGATTCTGAGTACAAAAACAACTGATTTAGACCAGGTGAAGGTCTGAAAAGACATATTTTAATCTGAGAACTGTTTTTCATACCTGCAGCCTTTGAGGCAAATGAAGAATATTCTACCTTTAAGCAAGAAAGGGAGGGGGGCACTGTGGCCTAAAGGCTACTCAGGTATGTGAAGAGAAGAACACAGTCTCTCATGGTCAGATTGTGGCACACACTAAAAGTGCACATAGAGAACTTCAAGAGAAAGAATGGGAGACACATATGTCCCCCTCCTCCTGGAAATGCCTGCAGACAGCTCTAAATTCATGGAAACAGAAAATGGCCATAGGACAAAGAGAAGAAAGGATAGTTTGCAAATTCCCTCTCTCATCCAGTTTCATGGAAGGAATCTGGTGCCACCAGAACTTACTGCCACCCGGCTAATCTCTCTCTGATTAGAGTATGACAAACCCAAAGACTAGATAGGCAGAAAATGTCACGCACAACAGACATTAATGCACAGCAAACCCACTGTGTTAAAAAGCCAGGAGTAACGAGGTTTATGTTCCTTTGATTCTTACCTCTAAATCATTAAAAAATAAATGCGTGTCAGCAAGATTAAAAATCATTTCTTCCATTCGCAGTCCAAGGGTCACTGCCATTGGTGGATCCTTAAAAAACAGAAAGGAAGGTTAACTACTGGAATACCTTTAAGTTATATCAGAATTACTTTACAAACTGCTGTATACAAAGTGCTTTGAAAAATTAACACTGCAAGAAATTTCCCTAAAATCTTTTCAGCATTAAGCTATTTTAATATTACGCTACAAGAAGAGAGTGCTGAACCCATGTGGGAACATTTGGGGAGCTGGGGATGATGAAATTTCAAGTTTTTTGAAAGTCAAGGCATTTGTAACCTGGCTAAACTGACAGAGACCTGGTGGCCACACAGAAACCTGCATAAAGAAGGCTGTAAACAGGGAAGGAACTTCTCACAAAAGATGTATGTAAGAAAAAACAATATTTATTAAGGATACACATTTTTCATCCCTGAGCCTTTCATAAAAATATGTAAGTGTCTTGCTTGCTGATTTGTGGGCAGAAAAAAGCTGAGCCATGGAGCAGTATCTAATTTTTCTGACCCAATGCACTGAGTCAGTAGCAGAGGTAGGAATAAAATTATTCTGTGTGACACCCAGTCCACTGCACATTCCTCTGTTCTCTTGGCTTTTCTTCCCAACTTTTGGGCACACAGAAGTCCTCTCCATGGTCTGCTAAATTGGACTAGGAAAGGTAGTCATCTCTACCAAATGATTACTTTGTAAGCAATTATCCTACAGCGCGATAGGAAGGTGTGATTTAAGAGGCCTTTTCAGTTTCTAATGTCTCTGCTCCGTAAAAATGCAAAAAGTAGTCTGAACTTATGCCTGTTTTCCCAAATTGAGTTTCATTTTAGATAAAAATTCACTGTCTTGCCTATGCTCAGGCCTGTCTCACCGATTTCCCACCCTTTCTGCTGCTCCAGTATGTATCCTCACACTCTGTACTTGGTCCTTCATCCCTTCATCTCTCATGAAATAGAGGAATCCTGTCCCTGGATGAGATTAATTCAAAATGTTCATAGGTCAGCTTCTACACTATCAAATCACTCCACCTCAGCAAGATACCACAAATCTACTGATCTGCAATAACACTTAGCCTGAGAGCATTTAGCGTACAGTAAATGTGAGATAAGGAATTTACCTTTGCTAGGCTTGCTAGGACAGAGGTTAAGCCAATTTGCTTACATTTGTTTTAGAACAAGAATGCTCAAGGACATTTCCTGATGCTTAGCTGACACCTGTTAACTAGTTTTGTCATTGCCTTAATCATCTGCCTGAGCTTGTGGGGTTCAGTTAACTTTTTTATGCCTAACGTACTGCAATGGACTTTTAAAAAAGAGGGGATCCTCTTCTTATTAAAATAAGAGAAAAAATATCTATTTCATCATTTAAACTCTGATTGCCACCAGGAAGCTTTCAGAAATCCTTTCTTAAATCCCTTGAGATTAAAAGTCTAAAAGTTTACCCGGATCTGGCCACAAAATCGCACAAAACCTCAAATGATCATTTACTAGTACGAGGATCAAAGGCTTCCCAATCAGGATCAGACATCCGCTACTCCAGGTCTTTGCAACGACAGAATAAAAGATGCCTTTTGCCCTCAAGCACTTACAAACTAATGGTAAAATCTGAAACACGGACATATTTTGACCTCTGCTCATAAGAAAGCCAGACGTGGAGGGGAGAACAGCGTACAAGATATTGGGTCTACAAAGTTAGACCTGATTCTCTGGCAGTGGGAGGAAATGTTTTTATGGTGACCCTTGAACTGGTCTAGACTATCTTTCAGAAGTGGAAACCAAATGCAGTGCTTAGGACCATAACTTCATCCCCTACACCTTCTGAGGTCATGGTCACTTGGTCTCAAAGTCACGCAGCCAAAGGCAGCAGCAAGTCCAAAGGTCAGTTTTTCCAAGGGGATGATTAAGCAACACATGTTAACAGATTTGCAAAAACTCATGTAAGATACTTAGGACACAAATCATCAAAATCCTCTGGACTCATGAGATTCCTCATCAAGCCATAATGTTTTTATCAAAATGTCATCACATATAAACATGTGTTTCTCTCTCCTTTCTCTAGTATTGGGTTTTTTTCTGTGCACAGTAAATTACAAATTTTTCTTCACAGATACAATATAATAAAGAGTATTTGCAATATGCTTTTTTACCTCAATCCTACGAAATCTAAGGCATGTGCATAGCTTTATGCACAGGTGGTAACTCATTATTATTTATGTGAGTTAAGTTATTCACTGGAGCGCTTCCAGGACTGGAATCTCAGACTTTCGATTCTCAGCCTCTTTTTTCCTCTTCCTGGGTAGAAGCAGACTGAAATGCGGAAATTTGCTGTAACATATTCCATTATAATCCAATTTATTTTTACAGAAACTACCAACTATGTATCACAATTTCCTGCCTTGCCTAGTATAGTTGAAAGACATAAATGTGACAAAGCTTTTATGATTTTCTCATTAGTAGCATTTTTGTAACCAACTATGCCTGACTTTATTACTGTTAAAATGAGATTTTCTATGTTCCCATTTTGACAAAGGCATGTATAGGATATTGCTAGGTACTATATGTAAAATAAAATAAAGCAAAAAAAATTCTTTTCAGCTCACCATTAAATTGGTCTGGGATCTCCCCATAACAACTTCTGCTAAGAAGAGTCACTGGAATTGAGTTCTCAAAACAGGAACAATTGTTCCTCTAATAAATTGGCCCAAACTTGTGCTACAAGTGCTACAACTGTTTAACAAGAATTAAACATCACGCTCCAGCTCTTTGCCATGTTAAGTTCATTCCTTCACTTACAAAAATAGGCAGAGAAGGCGGTTTTGACAGGGTTTTGTGGTTTTATAACGTTTGCACAACGTGGATCCCAATCATCATTTTACTGTCTTTCAACTTGATGCAGAAGTTGCAAACTGACTCAAGTGGCACAAAGAACTGAATGTTGACAAGAAAGTGAGAAACATGTGCAGCTGATAGAGATTTGAGCAGAGCAAATCGAGAAACTGAATAGAAGGCAGACTGAACTTCTGCCAAAAATGGCATTTTGTGCTGCTCCACGCAAGCATACACAAAAGAGGAAACAATAAAAAAAAAACAAAAACCCAACTATCTGGAAGTTTTCCCCAGATAATTTGCTGAATAAAGACGCACAAGTCTTTGGCCTTCAGAGGCCTGATTTTAGCCAGATATCATGAGCGTGCAAAAGAGTCAAGACTGGCTACAGCACTTCTGTGTACCAAAATACAAATGACTTTAGTTACGTTAGCATGAAGGCACTAAACTGGAGCCAGACTGTCTGTCTGTGAACTTCTGTACTAGACTGGTCCATCCACTGGAATGCCTCCTGGGAGACTAGGTAAAAATATCACGGGAGGACCAATATTTAAATGTTTTGACTAAGAGAAAAGTGACTGGAATAAAGCCCCCAAAGCTCAGTGTCCATTAGTGGAAGAAAAACTACTTAATGTTGCCTTGGACGGTCAGGTTTCAACACAAGATGTTCAAAATAATTTAATTTCATGGAAAAATAATACAAACACACAATGCTTCTTTATAAAATATCAGAAAACAAATGGGTAAATAGACTGCTAGCTAGATTAGTTGTGAGAGGAATTTGTATGCATGAAGCCTTAAAAATAAGCAAGAAAATAAGCAGAATAGATTTTCAGTGGGTGGCTGTCTTGAACAGACTTGCACAAAACCTCACACCTTCTGGAAAAGGTGGAAATGTTTAAGTACCAGTAATTTTAGCTTAAAGACACTTCCCTACATGACGTAGGAATCTCAGCTTTATGTTCAGCTCTCACGCTCTCATAGGGGACACTTGTTCCCAGGAGAGCTTCATGTGGGTGGCAGTGGAAGAAGTGAATATATCTCTTTTTTTTTTAATAACCGTATCTGGTGGCTGATGAAGGAAAACTCACGTACTCCACAGGGAGTTTCTGTTCCACACTCTCTACAAGGCAGTAGGAAAATGGACTCAGCGGTCTCAGACAATGAAGGAGTGAATGGAGAGGACAACTGGAGGTCATGAGAGAAACACTATTAATACAGGCGGACAAAAGCATATTTATGAGTGAATCTGGGAATATCATCATGGGCGCTAATGGTGAAAAACTTTTTCTGTTTAATGACTGGACAAGCAGAAAGTGAGCAATACACACTTTCTGAGTCCTTCCCAGAGAAGGTTAAGGTGGCCTCCCTGACTACTTTCTGCCATTGGCAACGCTATCAAAAATATACAAATGTGATCATCAATTGCGGATTTGTTTTGATTTTTTTGCACTTGGAAATTACATTCTCTCCCTTCTAAGGTCACAAGGGACCTTCAACTCTTTTTTTAACCAGTTGCACATTGAGTCACAGAATTTATCTGGGCATCCTTGCCCTCTGGATTGACCTGGGAGAAATGAATGAAATATAAATGCTCAGAGGTAGATAAAACTCCAGCTTAATCAGCCTTAAGTCAGCAAGAAGAGCTGGAATGCAATGGAACAAAGAATACACACTGTTCACAGGGAATAAGAATGTACCTCATAAACTTTTAACAGATGATGACATCTCCTAACACATGTCCTGTCACATCAACAAATCCTCACTTAAGAGCTCAGCATTGTAGAAAACTGTATCTGCCAACTGGTGCTCAGCTGCAAAAACCATCATCAGCCACACAAGTCATAACCTAACAGCTCAAATGCCGATGCTCATAATTTGCTACTGCAGTAAATAATTAAAAATAGAAATGTATTAGTTTTACGAAGTACAAAGCAGAGGAGCAAACGGGCTGAACGACAAGAGGCCCTCCTACTGCTGGGAGGTAGCACGGTTTCCCTGGAACTTAACAGAGGCGTAGTGTAGTTTTTATTCTCTTTTTATGTTAGGTCTGACCAGACCAATAAAATATCTACACCAAAAGTCAGACAGAAACACCCACAGGTAGAAAGCAGCAAGCCACTACCTTGAATATTCCTCTGGGGGAGTGATTGCGCTGACCAACCTCTGGCCAAATCTCTCCCACTTCAGTGGAGTTTAAAGCTCTACTCTACTGGTGCAAACGGATAGGAAGCAGCAATTTGCCTTGTGTTTCAAGTGAGATGCTCACAGCTGCAGCCAACAAGTTAAATAATCTTTCAGCAAATCACTAGTATTGTTTTTAACACAGTTATTCTAATTCTGAAAGCAAATAGCTATCGCACTGAGCAAAATGCTGAAGGAGTATATACCAAGGACAGTGTGCATTCTCAACTTCAGAAAACCACAGTATGCACAGCTGAGCATATGTGTGACATTACATGCCTTTACTTTTCAAAAATTAAATAACAAATCCTTGCAATTAATAATTTAGTATCACCATTACACTACACTACCCTGAGTTTTTTGTTATTGTGAAGTAACAATTTTATGCCACCTTTACAAGCTAAACAGCTTTTTGAACACCACTTTTAAAAGACCTCTGTATTCACAAGATGACTTCTGAGAACCTCACAATTCATGGACTATTTATTCTCAACAGCAACCCAATTCTCATAACGATCCAGACTTCACTCTAGATTAAGACTTTGTTTACGGATGCGAATCACCCACAGAAAAGATAAGGGTCACATCTGTTGAAGAGGTCATCCACCAGACTGACTGAGGTTCAGCTGGGCTATCTTTCCTTTCTCCTATGGTTAACCCCTGAGGCACTTGGGCTCTGATACATCCCATCTTAAATTCAGGCAATGCTTCTGCAACATGCAAAAGTTATGTCCTACTCATGAGTAGCTTTCCCTGTATTCCCTTTCCGAATGCTCTAGCTCTGCTGCAGTCAACAATATATATATATTTGAGTTTCACTGGCAATTACTCATTACCTTCTCAACAAGTTCTCTATAAATATGGCAAAAGCAGTCACTGCAGGGAGGAAAAAGGCAACTGCTTTTATTTTCCAATCTCTGGAAAGGAAGACATTTCCCTACTTGTATGGATGCCACATATCAGTACAAAAGAAAAGGATTTTTTCTTAAGAATTCCTCTCCTTTTGCTTCATGGTTGTTCATTTTTTGATGGTTGACATTTGTTTACTGATGCTGATCTCAGCAGCATAACTACATTAATTTCACTTGCCCTTGAGAAACTCTTGGTTTATACAAGCCAACTTTATCTGCTGTCAGTACTACTGGCTGTTAATCTGCCAGCACTGTTTCTAAGGGCTCTGTATGGAGAGTGCTCCGTACTGCAGATGGACTCTTAAAAAACAATGGTACTGGGATTTTTTTCAAATATCCTTACTTACAACAACATGAGAAGCCAAGAGGAATTACATTTCTGTTGTTGTTTCTGCTCTAGGACAGTTTTTGAAGTTATTTAAAAATGCTTATGAGCTACAAAATGTGCTCTGATTTTTAAAACTTTGTATTTGAGTTGACTTTGACTTTATTCATGTATTATGTGAGATGGAGTAGGAGATGGAAACATCCTAAGGGCATAATCAAAAAAGGATGAAAGGAATGACTACCTCACTGTGGCAATTCAGCAACTTCTGTGGCAGTCTATGGGCTATGCTCCAAAGTGATGTAAATGTTCACGTTCAGCTAGGTTTCTCTCTGGTTTTCATAGCTGTAAGTTAAAAATGGTTCTGACCAAGTTGTTACAGTGTTTGAAAAACAGCAGAAAGGGAGTTTTTGACAGAATACTGAAATGTGCACTGATTTGGCACTGTGAAGCTGCGAAACAAGCAAGGCTGTTCTTTACGAGACATGAATAACTACCCTTATCTTAGCATTCCAAAAAATCAAATTTTTGTCTGGGCCTGTGAGTTTTTCTATTATCTCTCTCTTTTAATGACCACAAACAGCTGTCTCTAAACACAGAGGACCGGCCCAGCAGTGGTTAGAATCTACAGGACATTGGACATTTCTAACCCACTGGCACAGGGAAGTGTGCATGGAAAGCACTTCTCTAATGTACTGTTTCTCACATCCTTTTCTGCAGCGTCTGATTCTGGCTGAAACAAAGAGATAGGAAACTTCTGCTAAACAAGTCCTTTGCCTGATGTAGTATGGACAGTATGGATGTTCTTAAGAAGGAAAGACCTTTGGCTTAATTACACCTGAATGGCACAACCCCGGGAATGGCACAACCCCAGGAAACCTAGTATATACCAACATTCTTCCTGTCCATCTTCTTCCCATACATACATTTGCCCTCATTTTTGGTTTTATCCAGGCCTTTAGCTCTACCCCTCCCAACAGCCCGCTTCTGCTGCTACACACTGGTCTTCTCACCAGTCCCTTCCTCCTTTGCCTGAGCATTATTCCCTGGGTTCCCACCAGCAGCCCAGAAGGACTTGCTGCTGATCTCCCAGGGGAGCTCCTACAGGCTGCAACTGCCTCTCTCTGCCTCCCTCGCTCTTCCTCCTCCTCTCCTGCTCGCTGCTCCATGACCTGAACTCATTTTGGATCTCCTCGGAGGGGAGAGGATGCATACAACTCTCTGCTTGGGAGAGGGATTCACTCCCCAGAGCCAGCCAAGGGAACCAAAGATTCAAAGGAAAAACTGGGGAGTCAAAGAATAACATCTGCAGCTGGTGCTGGAGAAGGTCTGTCTCTTATTTGCTCATTCTGATTCATCAATTTCCCTGTAAATTCGCCCATGGCTCCCGTTTATTTCTTATTTCTTCCTCTACACATCCCAATAGTCAGTTATTTCCATTTGCCCATTATCTCTATTATGTCCCTGCAACACCTCTTCCAACGTTCCTCAGGAACACACCTTTGTTCCTCTAGAAACTCTGCCCTCATTTGCAACATCTGCTCCAGCCCTACCTCATATCTTGTGCTTAGGGTCTAGGTCTCATTTATCTCCTTGACTTTTTCACATCAACCCTCTGGAAATGGGATTTACTGTACACTTTCCCTCTGCCTTCACCCAAGCCATGATGTACACAGAAGGTGAAAAACATGTTCCTGTGCAGGCCAGATAGCTCTGAGACAGAGAATCGACACAGAACTTGTGGCTCACATACCTTGCCATACTTTTGTGCGTAGGATCCTGTAAGCAGCGAATGAAAAACTATGATTGTTTCATCCAAATCCCAAACAAATACACGCTGAAAAAAAAGAAGCGGGGAGAGTATTGTTAAATAAATCACATCAAAGTCCCACCACCACCCCACCCAGCACCCACTCAGTCCTAAAATTTATCTCATTGCTTAACCAAGCAGCTTTTCTCTGAAAAACAAGAAGAACAGGGTATCATGCATGGCAAAAAGTCAGGAGAGTAACTTTTGAACTCTTCAAACATTTCTTTTTTGTCCCCTAAAAAACTGCTGCATAACACAGATTTCAGAAATGTCATGAGGGGGTCAAAGAGAATTGATCTCTTAAAGATGCACAGCACTCTCAGCTACTTCTCTGCAAGTCTTACTGACTCAAGTCTCTTCTTTATTGTTAAAATCAAGTCTTGGGTAAAAGTGATATATGCCATGTAGAATGTCATACAGAATTTAAATAATATCGTAGTCCCAGTCTTGTCTTCTGCTGTCCCCAGAATTGGTCGGTGACAGCAGAGCCATGGGGCTGGCCAGGGCTTCTCCCTGCCAGTGCCACTTTGGTTGCAGCAAGGGACAAGGGGACACACCACACCAATGAGCAGCATGTTCTCCTGATGCCAGAGTTGGGGTGTTTCACATACACTTTGCCTCCTCCTCTTCCTCCTCTTTCACTGCTAACTTCACTGCTAACATAGGAGTATAATTACTCTGTTGTTAAGAGGTCACTGTGTTTTAAATCATCACCCCATATATCAGGCAGACATATTTCTTCACTAAGGTACAGATCTTGCACATACTCAAGTACAGCCATAACCTCACTGATGTAAGCTGTCTCGTTGGAATCCACTGATGTTGCTTATAAGCCCAAGGACAAACCTGGGCACAAGTACTTGGGAGGCTGTGGCCAGATGATCCTGCATAATTTACACTGCATTCACAAATACGTGTAATTAAGCTGAGCGTAATTTGAGATTTCCTGTTCTGCCTAACTTTGCCATAAAAAAATGTCTCATTGTACGTGTGTTTTAAAATAGCACCTAAAATCTGTTAGATTCGGTTAGTGAGATCAAGCCCGTGATGTTTTCTGAAATGCTTTAAGCTATTTCCACAGCTGTAGTTTTCAGAATTTACTTTTCATCAGAAGAAACCTCCACATTACCACTCATCAGTTCCTGCAGGCGTACCTCCAAGTCACTGTCCGGAGGGGGTGATGGATTATTCTTCCGCCCTCTACCCCGAGACTTTGACCCAGAACTCCTACATGTTCTCTCATCAAGATCTTTGATTGGTGTGGAGGGGCTCTGCACTGTGTCAAACTCCCCTGTAAAGTCAACCATTCACAGCAAAATTAGTGCTGGATTTTTAAATGAAAAAAAAAAACTTTTTTTTTTTCTTCTTTTTCCTCAGCTAGACGTGTCTGTATGCAAACTCAAACACAAGATGCACCTTAAAAAGTTGTATAACATGAGGGATAACAGGGTTTGTCTTATATAGATGGAATCTGCAGATGCCACACACACTTTTGATTTCACCCAGGAAACACTATAAACCTTAGCACAATAAGAGAAAGATTAAAATGATATATATGCCCATGCACGCTTACATACAAATACACACGAGCATGTGCAAAATATTGATATGTCCAGGGAAGATGTACTACTAATGACTAATGACTTCTCAAACCATGAAGAGCCTTTTAGTCAAAGCCATTCATTCCCTATGTTTGGAATTCAGCTGGACTTATTTCCGAGTCCTGTGTTTTACCAGAACACCCTTTGGCACTCATCCACACACCAGAACAGCCAGTCAGCTTCCCGCTCCATCTCCTCCTCCCAGCTCACCTGCTCTTTACTAGAGTTCACTTTTTTTAAATTTTTTTTTCCCCAACCTTCCCTCTGCCCATAGATTGTCAGAGGAAACTCATAATATTCAATGCAATATTCCAGTTACCACCAGAAAGAGAGTGAAGTCCTACTCTGGACCTGGACAGGCTGGAGAGGTGGGCTCATGCAAATTGCATGAAGTTCAACCAAGCCAAGTGCAGGGTCCTGCACCTGGGACGTGGCAATCCCAGGCACAAATCCAGGGTGGGCAGAGAATGGCTGGAGAGCAGCCCTGAGGAGAAGGACTTGGGGGTGTTGTGGATGAGAAGCTCAACGTGAGCTGTCAGTGTGCACTGGCAGCCCAGAGAGCCAACTGGGGTCCTGGGCAGCATCAAGAGAAGCGTGGCCAGCAGGTCACGGGAGGTGATTGTACCCCTCTCTTCTGTACCCCATGAGACCCCTCCTGGAGTGCTGTGTCCAGCTTTGGAGTGCTCAACACAGGAAGGACATGGACCCATTGGAACAGTTCCAGTGGAGGGCCATGAAGATGATCCTAGGGCTGGAGCACCTCTCTTATGAGGACAGGCAGAGAGAGCTGGGGTTGTTCAGCCTGGAGAAGAGAAGGCTCTGGGGAGACCTTATAACAGCCTTCCAATATCTGAAGAGCCAGAGAGGGACTGTTTACGAGGAAGTGTAGCGACAGGACAAGGGGCAATAGTTTTCAATTGGAAGAAGGGAGATTTAAATTAGATACCAGAAAGAAATTCTTTCCTGTGGGGATGGTGAGACACTGGAACAGGTTGCCCAGGGAAGTCATGGAGCCCCATCCCTGGAGGTGTTTAAGGACAGGATGGATGGAGCTTTGAGCAACCTGTTCTAGTGGGAGGTGTCCCTGCCCATGGCAGGGGGGTTGGAACTTCATGATCTTTAAGATCCCTTCCAACTCAAGCAATTCTATGATTCTATACTTGTTGCATTCTGACAATCTTTTTCTAAGTACTGGCTATTGTTTGCTGTCAGAGAGAAGATGTGCCAGAAGGACCTTTGATCTGCTACAGCCCACCTGCTCTTGACAGGCCTATCCCTGACTTAACAGCTTGGCTAGGTCCGCCAGTGTTAAATGACATGAATCCTTCTTCATCATCTATCTGAATAACGTCATCTATCTGGTTTTATTTTTTCTCCATTAAAGAAGGAAAGGGTACAGCTTAGATCTGACATTTACTGCAGAGTCTGATTCAAGAGAGTCCTTGTGCTACAAGTAATTGTGTGTTTCTGTGTCACTTTGGTAGTATTTGTTAAAAGTGCTCATGATGGCATTTTAGCAGAAGAAAATAACACTTGGTACAAACATTTTGCAAGAATCACCTATGATGCATCTGATTTTGGTCTGGAATCTGAGCATTATTCATTTTTTACAAAGGAGTTATTGCTAAAGTCACCAAAGTCCACCAGGTTAACAGAGAAACTGGCCAACAGATCAAGGAGAGTAATTTTTCTGCTCTGTTATGAACTTGCAAGACCACATCTGGAAAAATGCCTAGTTTTGGGTCCCCAACTACAAGAGAGAGGTTCACAAACTGGAATTAGTCCAAGTGAGGGTCACCAAGACAGTTAAGGGGCTGAGCATGGAGGAGGAAAGGCAGTGACAGAGAAAGAACAAGAAGCGCTAGACAGAAATCACAGCAAGGGATTCCTGACAGATAAAAAGATAAAAATCTTTTGCTGTGGGAGTGGCCGGGCACTGGGACAGGTGCCCAGAGAGGCCGTGCAGAGTGTCTCCCTGGAGACACTCAAAAGTCAATTGGATGCAGCCCTGAGCAGCATGATCTGTGTTGGCTTGTCGATAATAGGTTGGGCAGAAAGACCCACAGAGGTCCTTTCCAGCGTGAATGGTTGAATGTTTCCGTAATCTTCCCTTAGCTGTTCACCTCATTCTCCCTCCACAGCAAAGAAGAAAACCATTCTAGTCTAACAGGATCTAAGAAAACAGAGACTGCACTCTCAATTAAGCGTCTGTTCCTCATGTAACACAATAGTTAAATTCTTAACCTCTTCCATCATTTATTTGTACCTTCCAGTGAATGACATACAGAAGATTATTAAAATAAATACACTGGGAAGATATATTTATCCATCTTGACTGGAAAAATACTGTTGTATTTCTTGGAAGAATAAGATTTAAACCCAAAATGTCACATTCCTGAATGGGAGCTCTAGACATGTTGAGGAAAGAATTAAAGATTCAAGGAAAGGGGAGAACAAGAAAAAACTTAGTTCCCAAGTCTATTGGTTAGGACATTTACCTGGAGAAGGACACATTTAGATTCCACTGCCTTCTCCAGGGCACACTGGTTTATTTGACAAACTGACTGATATATATATATATGAAGTATAAAGACATATTTTCACAATGCAGACTCTGCATCCCTGTGCCCCCAAATGGAAAGTGATAAATCCTCCATGAAACAGGAGGAAATCAAAGGTGTCTCTCTCACTTCCTGGGAAAGTACTCAAATTATTCTCCTGTTGCCTGGAAGAAGACACTACTACTTTTTTCTCAAACTAACTGAAGTCTGCTTCAATGTCACAAAACCAATGGGCTTCTCTGTGCAGAACAGAGCCAAACTTTCAGGCAGCAACTGAACTGCAATTTGAGAATTTATCCAGATGCCATTTGGGATAGGTCTGTCCTGATTTGTAAAAGGATCATGTGCATTCTATAATAGTTTCTCTTTCAGCTAAAACTCTTATTTGCCAAGAAATGATGGAAAAATGGAGCAGCAATAATAATATCTGATGAATAATGTTCCTGTGCTGTTTTTACTTTGTCCCTTCGAACGGAGAGTTCTTGTTGACTAATCATTTCTATTCCCAGCATGGTGTTGATGTCAGTAAGGACAATGCAGGCAGTGGAGCGATCAATAAGGTCATATTTTCTTAGTTCTTTCCACATAAGAAGAACAGCAAAATATAGTTTGGTAAATGCACAAATGTACAAAAAGATGCTTCATAGCCAGAATCCTCATGCAGCAAAAATCTACATTGGCTCCAAAAGAAGTTCTGAGTGTGCGAGAGTTCTGAACGAAAATATAATTTCCTTGAGTTTTCTGACAGAGTGGAAATATTATCCCAAAAGAAAACCTCAGAAATGAAAAGGCAAAAATTAAATAAGTGAAGATGAATATTTACATTCTTACCACTTCGTATTTACAACATTTCAACATTTTACAACAAAATCAAGACTCATTTCTATATTAATATATTAAAACATCTGTTCTCAATGACTGCGTTTACTCTAATCTACCACCAAAAAAAAAACCATAAAAAAAATAATATCCCTGTTGTAAATCTTCTCCGGAAGTATCCAACAACTGAAGTAAATAACTTCAATTTTCATTTAGCATAAGCCATTACCAGTTGCTCCAGGCTTCTGCTTGGGTCAATGCTGTACATGATTGCGTAATTATCTGTTAATCAGTACTGTAACTAATCACTGTACCTCGTAA
Source organism: Scolopax mira (assembly GCA_004320125.1). Taxonomy (NCBI): domain Eukaryota; kingdom Metazoa; phylum Chordata; class Aves; order Charadriiformes; family Scolopacidae; genus Scolopax; species Scolopax mira. The sequence continues at coordinate 98,964 of BJBW01001093.1, forward strand.
CTTCTGGATATTTAAAGCCAACTTTATTTCATTACACTAATCTCTAAATCAGAATGAGCAGCTGTCTCTTACTTGAACGCAAGGTATGCATCTATTTTAGAACTGCAGAAGTCAGTAGTGCATGTTTTGTTTGAACAACTGTAGGCTTAATTACTTGATTTGCTTTTTTACTAACAGCAAGCTGTTGGTAAAGGAGCAACTGTGTTTTCTTATCCTCCATTTGGTTTGGAAATGAGGTCAATGCTGATAAAAGGAAAACTTAGTAAAAATTCCACCATGTAACTTTAAAGAATGTGAGAAATTGTAGTACTAAAGAGTACTGAAACCCTTAACCTCTTGAAGAGTTCCTACAGCAGTTCATATTAGACAGAAATTTTTATTGCAATGTTTGAAATTTTTTAGGTTTTCCAATATTCAACACATGCCTAATAAATATACTTCATAGCCTCCTCCCACTAGAACTATGAGCAGCATCAGAGAGCTGATAAAGCAAGAGGAAAATGTTAAAACTAGAACATGGAATGACCACTTCATCACAGATGTTCCTACACTGGTTTATGTCTAGCATGAAGCCTTCCATGCTGTGGAGACCTTGCAGCAGCTCCAGTTAGAGGACAGGGAGTTACAGCACCACCGTTACAAATGGAGGTGGTCTTTCGTAACCAGAACATTGTTTCCCACCTCTAGTTTGCTGTGAACATCCCCTCCTCCTTGTTAAAACACAGTTGTCCCACTTAAGCAGAAGAAAAGAGATTTGGGCACAGGCTGCTTACAGACCTAATGCCATTTCCTGGAGAAGCCGCAAAGGATAACTTCACTGTGGGTACCAAATTAGAAAAGAACAAGATCTGCTCCATCCCAGGAATGGAATTGGAGCCGATATCCTACGAGTGATTCACCTCACTCAAGTCTGAGATGCCAAAACATGAGGCTTTTTTCCAGGCTCCCTACGTAATTTTATCCATCCTAGACTAAATGTACTTATCGAATATATGCAAATGTACAGCTCTCCTGAGGAAGAATTCCCTAAGGGTTCTCCTGACTTATGCCAATATGAGAAGAAGTTCCCCTGGAGATTCCTATTTGTCCCACACAACTTTAGAGAAGTTGTGGATACCCGATCCCTGGAGGGGTTCAAGGCCAGGCTGGATGGGGTTTTGAGCAACCTGGTCTAGTGGGAGGTGTGTCTACCCAGGGCAGGGGGTTGGAACTGGATGGTCTTTAAGGTCCCTTCCAACCCAAAATATTCTAGGATACTCTTTGGTAATGAGTGCATTTGAAAAATATTAATGTAGAGCAGGCACAATCCAAACACAGAAAAAAAGTCAATGGGATGGGTAAGGAACTGAGGCTTACACTGATGTGGGATGGATGAACTTCTCAGCCCCTTCATACTGTCCTTATGGATTGAGTTTTGTTCCATATTTTTAGCAGAAAGAGCAGCTAGAAGATGGCTTCAGCATTTAAAAATCTCTGGGTTTTGTTCTGGCTCGTAATGTGTTATTGCTTGTTATGAGTACCAGGAAGAGTAGTGTCTATTTCAATTTTCAACTCATTTTCTTTACTCAGTCAACAAATAAAATTGTAACCAATATTAACTCTTGATCTGATGCATCTTTATTATAAAAACAAGAAATCATGTATGTGATAGAGTTCTATTGGCTTTGATTGGTTATTTGAATTAATAGCCAGCAGAGATGGCAGGTTGAAGTGCCTTGCTTGTTTAATCTTAGGTTTTAATTGGAGTAAGTCTTGAGGACCAAGAGAAAGACCTGTCAGACAGCAAGTGAACGCTCTGCAGTACCATCTACTGTATCTGGAGCCATCTCCAAGACACTGCACTTCACCAATGTGAATTTATTTTTACAGTGACACAGAAGGCATGTCACGCATTCTCATAGTGGGTGTCGGGCTCTCAGAAGAGGGTCGCATGATCCACGCAACGCTTCACAGAAATAAGGGGTACGTGGGCAGATTTCTAAGTTCAGACCCACAACCTACTTCCCAGGAAAACCAGTTCATGTGCTTAAACCATCCACAAACAGGAAAAATCCTTACTGTTTCACAAACACAAAGCCTTCGATAGTTTTTTCAACCTGTTCTAGCTGTGTAAGATGCCTTTTCTTTGTCGGTGCTATTCAATACTAAAGGACTTTGTAATACATGATACATTTGTACAGCCTTTCTAGGAAACGCAGATACAAAAGGGAGAGACAACATGGGAAACACTGTCCAATTTTCTCAAATAAGGATATGGAGGAATAACAAAGGAAACAGGAAAAGTACTCATCCAAACATCACTTGTGAGGTCTCTTCATGCTCTTCTAAAAATACTTCATATATGATTTGCATCTGTTATAGGTGTCCTGCAACTGTTGAAACTTCACTTGATGTCAAGTTACCTCTTAAGCTTTTTCTCCCTAAATTTGCATTCCCAGATTACTGAATAACTTTTTAATCAAAAACCAAGGGAACGTGTATCTCCCTGTATCCATCCCATCCCACAAACACGCCTATGCACACGCACACACACACACACACATTAAAAATCAACAGTTGTCAAAGAAAAATACAAACTTGTGGAATTAAAATTCCAATGTTTTTAGTAAATTTTAGCAGCTTATATAAAGTATGAGGCCTTGCTTATACTTTTCTACACATATACCCATGCATATCATAATACATTAGTTTTCAATGAGATGCTGCAGTATGTAGGCTGAAAATTAGGAAGATTCATACAATGGGTTGATTTTGTGAATAAAGCATATTTCTCCCCTATTCAGAGCCTCCATACCCCACTTTATTAGTCTTTTTATAACTGCTCACACTCTGTGGGTAAGGCTTCATAACTCTTCACTTTGCTGTCTTCATAGCTCTGAACTATGTGTTATTTCAAATACATAATTTTATCTTTAGTCTCATTTACATTAAGTGGGGGAAAATAAAATGGTGAGATGTTAGAAAATCTGTCATGGGGAAAAAAAAAAAGAAATCCATATTAACATTTGTGTTTGCAGAACACATAGAATGGAGCAGGTAAATAACTGGGAACTGGGTTATGAGGATAATGAAGAAAAAATGAAGAGCTGCCATTACCCCGGGAATACAATTGTGTAAGAAAATACTGTTCTGTAGTGGATGTGCACAAGGGGGCAGGGTTGGGCAGGCAAATTCAGTCTCCTGATGTCTCCTGTAAACTTTTTTTTGTTGCAACTTCAACTATGTCCATGCTTTTTTTTTTTAATGAGACTTGTGCTAAGAACCGATTGCTCTGTCCTTAGCAAAATTAGAGAATTAGCAAGCACATTTGAATAAAGCCCCTGGACTCTTGCTAGCATGACTGGGACATAATTAAACAAACAACAGTGTCTTGTTTTAAATTCTTTACAGCAATATTTTAGAACATGTGGGTGGATACAGAAACGTTCCACTGTCAGTAACAGGAGAGCTCAATGAATTTTTGTTTAAAAATGCACTAATAGTTTGTTTCTGTATAGTTGTTTTCAGTACTAACAATCCCTACCAGACTTTTACCTTTTTTCTGGCCTTTTCTTTCCATAGACACCCATCTCACTCTGCAAAGAGCTTTATTTAACTAACAAACAAACCAGACAGGTTCCCTAAAAACACAAACAAACAAAAATGAACAACAACAACAAAAAAGCTTATTTTGTCTGGTTTGCTCAATAGTGTTTTCTGAACAGCATGAGGTTAAAATGTCATACATTCAAAGAAGGTGGCTATAGAAAAAAATTGTATTTATACAAGTAGAGAATAAAATGCAAAAATTGCTTTCACCTGCATGTAGATCTGTACCTGGTTGACTGGTCAGGCCGGGGAGAGAGTCCTGTAACTGGTAGGTTGATGATGATGAAGTGCCATCAGCTGTGTTGTTTGAGGTCATATATGCACCATATGTTGATGCTGAGTAATACTGGGCATATTGGTTTTGGCCAAAAGCTGTGTATGATGGATAATCCTAAAACAGCAAATGCAGCAGAGAACTTAATTAAGTAAAGTAACGAGTGATTTTTCCATTAAGTATTTCTATGTGTGCAATCATATGACTTTTGCGAGAATTTGGGGAGTTTACTTTAGATTTATTTTTTTAAATTTACGTATATTTAACATTTTTAAATTTAAGGATATTTACTAAAAGATTACATGGAGCTTGCTGAAGTATTTAAGTACTAAAAGATGTAACAAGGCTTCCATCAGGATTTTGATCTTTATCCACAGAAAATAACATTGAACCATGGTGAATATAATTCAACATAACAGGTCTAAATTGAAATAACATCGTTGGAGTTATAGAAATCCTTTTGTAACTGAAAAACAAAAATATTAATATTCATACCTGTTGTGAACTACTGAAATTTGTAGAATTTGAAACAGAATTGTTTGCATAAATAGTAGACGATGGTGTAAAACTAGAACCTAAAATTAAAAAATACAATTAACTGCAAGAAATTACTCATGAATCAAAATAAAATTCTAAATACAATATTCCCTGTCAAGATGTAGACGAATCAGAAGAACGACCAGCTTTCATTTTCTGTTTAAACAATAAAAAACTTGGAATGAAACTTTAAAATAAATGAAATGCTACTTTCCTGCATATAGGCACACATTCCTCTTCGCACTGTGCAGGGAAGTTATTGGCAGTAAGACATTACACTGATCGAGAAAGCATTTTTTCAATTTACTGCAGTGTCTCACCTCTCCTCAAATACTGTTTTTCTCTTTTGCCTGAATTTCTAACACTTCAGTGTATGTTCATTTACCAAAAAACCAACCAAAAAAAAATTTCAAAAAGTATCTTAATGATCCAGGTGGTCTGTATCGATCTGTAATGAGGCATGTCCTTGTGTTCAATGTCAGATGATTCATACCATAATTTGTAATATTTAAAAGACTAATCACTGTATAAGAAGCTTAAAAATTACCCAAATAAACAGGTTATCAATGATCAAAGTGTAATAAGCAAATAAATAATTGAATAATAAATGAAAGAAGAATTAAGAAGAAATTCTAACAAATTATGTTAATTCAAGAAGAAAGAAGTATCAAATGATGTCAGAAACATGGAAACAAGGACAAGTGACTACTTTAAGAAATAAACAAATGCTTCCAGTCCTGCTGTGTGACGTAACTCCATAAAAAAATGAAAGGTGCAAGTAGAGACTGCATTGCATGACCAGATCTAAATTAAGAGATGACCAAAATGAATACATATATGCGTATCAGTACTGGAAAACGCCACTTTGCTTTACATTTTAGAGGTAAAAATAGCCACCTGTGATAAGCATACTAGCTGGAGTTCACAAAAAATGACTGGAAAACGTATGATAAATATGAGGGGGGTGGGATGGGATGAGCCCTGATGGTGGTGGCCACTCACCTGGCATCTGGTAAGAGTAGGGTGTTTGGCCGGGCTGTGGGGTAGAAAACCCTGGGCTGTAACTGAGGCACCCGCTCTGCAGTGGTGACTGGGTCTGCGAGAGCCCACTTTCCGTCTTGATGCCTGGCAACATTACACCCAAATCTGTATAAGAAATTAATTTTCAACTCATTCTTTAAGATATTTTCTTACAGTTGGGAAAATCAAAAAAAAAAAAAAAAAAAAGAAAGAAAAAAACCCCAAACCAACAAAAAACAAATCCAAACCAAACAAACCAACAGTCACGTTGGCATTGCTCTAAACTTTTACGTAAGGAGGAGGAATAAGAGGTGAAATACCGTAGGTGGGTAAGCTGTAGGGCTGTCCCGTCTGGGAGTAGGCTGTATAGACGGCTGGTTGCTGCATTCCTGAATACTGGGTTTGTCCGGCATAGGCAGACATTGTTTGAGCTGCTGGTGTAGAAAGAATGTGTGGATAGGGCCTAAATATCAGGAAAAATAGCATTACTGTGGCAACAAATACTTTGTATGTTGATTCAAGCAATAAAGTAAAGAAAAAGGTTTAAAGATGTCCAAAGGCAGTTCATTATTCTGCCAACTGTTCCTCTTCTGGGATTTATTCCATCCCCCACTGAAATAAGCTGAAAACCATTCCAGCTCGCATTCCCCAGGGCACGGTGAGTATTTTGTGCTGTCCCATCACTACAATTTCATTCTCAGGCCACTGTGTCCACCTCTAGGTGAACTGTGTCATCACTGAACGGCTTTATCTGGATCTGATCCCTTAAATCAGAAAAGCCCTCATGCTTTTTCAATCTAGTGGAGGGAAACTTGGACTAGAAGAATAAAGGAAATACAGAGGTGAACGTTAAAGCTACTACATTATGTCCTCGGTGTATGGTTCTGCTTCAACAGGCATCCAGCCTCTGGCTTTGACAGGAGATGGATCGTGCCCACTGAGAGCAGCACGAAAAATATCGACAGCAATACTTTAGCAACCAGATGGGCTTTAAATGTTTGGAAAATATGGGCTAGGGAAATAGAATGGAAATAAAATAAAATAAAAAAAAAAAGGTCTTTTCTTTATGAATACTGGGGTTTTATAGAGAGATTGAATAAAACCAAGTTTAAAATTTTTTGCCCTCCAGAGTTGCAAAAACATACAGAGAAACATTTGTCTTGGATTGTTTTGTAAGTGAAATAAGACTTTATGGACCAAAAGTTGAATAAACACACTCTGCAGAATTACACTAACTGAAACCTGGCCATTAAAAGCCATGACTAAATATCTGATCCTCTTTTTTTTTTATTATTATTTTTTTCTTTCTAATTAGTTCAGTACAGTTGGCAGCAGTTACTATCAGAAAAGGATTACTCATTAATTTAGATGCCAATAAATTATAACAGTAGATTAAAAATTCTATTAAACCTTGTAATGCATTTGGTCAAAAAGTATCTGATATAGTTTGCCAAGACCTGTTTTAAGTGGAATGGGGGCTGTTCTTAGCTCAGGCACCTACTTTCTGTGTCAATAAATATCATTCATAGCATGATACGAATGCAGATTTCCTAAAGAAACTTGAAAAAGCCTAATCAGCTACAGTTTCAGTGTCTTTTTTCTGTATCAAAGCCACATAGGCAGTTGCATCAAATACACGGAGACAAATACATGGCATAGTGGAATGGAGCTCCCTCATGCAAAACACCGGTCGTAGCACAAGCAAACTAATATCCTGCCAACTGCAGCAGTTTCATAGAACATCTTTTTTCCCCCAAAGTTTCCACTCCTGGACTCAGGTGATTGCCCAAGAGTCCGTTTTCCTGAAAAACAAGTGAAAGAAATGTTCTGTTCCTATCAACCTATCAACCAGCCAGCCTATCACTGGCTTCAAAGTAAAAACATGAGATTAATCTTGTGGTTTTTAAATCTCATGATACTGGAGGAGAAGGAAAGGGTGGTTCGTGACCGTGGACTGTTTGGAAGCGTTTGGGGACGCCAGTGCCGGGAGGGTGCGTGGCAGGGTTACCCCCCTCAGTATGCATCCTGCACGTGCAACCATGATTTCTAAATATAAACTCTGCCATCTTCAATATATGTCTGAAAATTCACCAGCACACTGTTAAGATGCTGATGTCTGAGAATGGAATAGTCAGATTTTTTTTTCCTTCTGTTGAGTGCAGGGTCTGGAGCACAAGTCTTATGAGAGGCTGAGGGAGCTGGGGGTGTTCAGTCTGGGGAAGAGGAGACTGAGGGAAGACCTTCTCGCTCTAGTAGCTGTAGACTACCTGCATGGAGGGTGTAGAGAGGTGGGGGTCGGTCTCTTTTCCCAAGTCACAGATGATAGGGCAAGGGGTAACAGCTTCAAGTTGCACCAGGGGAGGTTCAGGTTAGATATTAGGAAATATTTCTTTCCTGAAAGGGTTGTCAGGCATTGGAATGGGATGCCCAGGCACCATCCCTGGAGGCATTCAAGTGTCAAGTTGACATGGTGCTCGGGGATATGGATTAGTGTTGGGTTGGTGTTGTTTTGGGTGTGGTGTGGGGTTTGTGTGGGGTTTTTTTGTTTTGTTTCTTTTTTTTTTTTATGGGTTGGACTAGATGATCTTAAAAGGTCCCTTCAAACCTAAGTGATCCTGTGATTCTGGATTCAAGGGTATTTCTCGTGCAGCAGCACTGCACAGAGCAGGATCTTACTCTGCGGCCACGCGAGGGGCAAAAAGAGTTGGAGAGAGAGCTATAACGCAGTCAGTGCTGGGGCTTCCAGCATTTTCCTTTCTCTCTGCTTCTTCTGCTGATGAACCCACGTTTGCAAGAAAACCACAGAACTGCCCACAGCCAAGGTCAATTCCCTATAAAGGACTACATAAAAGAGGTGCAGACACTAACTTGGAGGGATAGAGCTGCGGAGAGTACTGGTGCGCTGATCGGGGGCTGTAGCCGCTACTTGTTATTACTGAAAAACAGAAAAAAAAGAGTAGAGCAGTCAGAACCATCGCCAGACCAACCCAGCCAAACAGCCTCAACGCTGAGAAGCCCATTGACACGGAAAGCTTTTCAGTGAAGGAGATGTCACCCAAATTGCAAGAACTTAACACAAAAGCGAAAAACCTCCCGGATCAGTCATCACAGGACTCTTTGGTTGGTACGAGCATCTCGAGAGCTTCTTCAGCTCGACCGCCGTGTTTGTGAGTGTATTGCAGAGGGAGGCATGGCTCACGTTAGCTGTGATCCACACACCAGAGATCTTTTCCAATTTGCAAGTTGTAGTAAAACAGGTAGATTAAAAAAATCCTGTGATTTAACGTACGGCATCGCACGGGGTTGCTGTAACACGCAAATACTTTTAAAGTCTCACATTAACAAGTTTAATTTTAACGCCATGTGGTTAATTTTTGTCAGTTTAGGTTGATGGAAGATACCAGATTGACTGCTAGTAAATGAATACCACTCTTTATCAACAGGCCAATTAGAACATAGCCAGAACAACCCTGTTTTTATTTCCAAAGTAAGCATAAACCGTCCTGTCCAGTAGCCATCAAAATTGTGTATGTCTGCACTATTCACAGCTGCATTCTTCTGAGAAAGCTGACAGAACAATAGTCATATCCCATTAAAATTTCATTCAGGAGCGGTGCTCACGCTGGATTAATTCCAAGTGTTTGGAAGTTTCCCTTTCCTCTAGCCATCTGTCTTGACTAAGACAGATGTATTCCAAATATATGTACTCTAAAGTGTTGAACCAATCCCTTCAGAGCAAATCCATACTGGGCAAACATACAGAGTGTCTTTATTAGGCCATCTGCTGTTCATTCACTTTTCAAAAGATTAAAGTAGTACACAACGAAGCACTGGAATTTCTTTAGTCTAATCAATCATAGTTGTACTTCAAAGTGTACCCTCTTCCTGAGTTGTTCGTAATGGGAGGAGAAATGAACTTTCAGAATTATATAAGTGACAAATAGGTTTAGGTTCCCAACTATTTTATGAAACGTGATACATTTCTACAACCAGGCCTAATTAACGTCTTTGAGATCTATTGCTTTGAACATAGGCAGAACTTCATATTTTTAAAGCCAGTTTAAACACATTTAGACCATGTAGGACTTAAAAGGAAAATACAGTAGAAGAAAAACAATTAGCTGCTTTTCTAAATGTGCAGTTGAGTATGGCTTGAAAATAAAGATAAATTGGATAATAATTTTTGGAACACGTGCTAGCAGATTTCATAAAAGAGATGCTGATTGAAAAGATATTGAGGGTTTAAGTGGGATGGAAATCTGCTGAATTTAATTGTGTATGGATATTCTTTTGTTGTTGTTGAGAATGACTTTCTGTGATTTAAGCTCTGAGTGATCCAGTAGGTGTGCACACAGCTCTTCCCGGAGTCAGACAAATCTATAGTTGAATATATCAACATAATCAGTCTACAAAACTCTGCAGGATGCTCTCAGTTACTTAAGCCTTGAAGAGTAATTAGCGTTCCCTGTTGGATCCCTATGACCTTTCTAAAGACAAGCAATAGCTGACAGAATGACCTTGGTGATTCTCAGGGCAAGGAACTTTTGTCATCCATTATCAGCTTATCGCATCCTTTTTGCCTGGGCTGCTCCGCTTTTTCTCTGATCATTTGCTGGATGACAGCTCACTTGATTAATCAGTTCGGTTGAAACGCATTTATCATCCCACCATACCTGATGTAAACTACAAAAAATGGATGACCCTTCATTTAAATCACTTGAGCTATCAAAACCTAAAGTTTTTCAGTAAAAACTGTCCAGCCTGCTTTTTTATTCTTTCTGCATATACTTTATTTCAAAATTCAGACAGCAAAATAAAATACTTTTTTTTTTTTCTTTTTTTTTTTTTCAATTTCTTGGATGATACTACTGGCTGTAGGGAAGAGAGAAAAAAAAGAGACAGGTGCCCCCAAAGTAAGTTGTGTGCCTTTCAAACTAAAACTCTGCTCCTTTTGCTCTTTCTCTGGTGGCTTTGATTTATGCACTATGCTTTAGACTGTGAGATATTTGAGAAACTCAGGGTATCAGACCTACCATAAGAGAACTTTATGACTGTCTATGGACTGGGCCACACCTGTATCTCATAGATCAGATCGGTAATTCCATGGGTTATCAAATTTAAACAACTTTCACTGCTGAACAGCCTCCTAACCCTACTTCTGAGTACTCTTAGGAGATGGTGGAGGCAGGTTGTTACAGTTTTTACAACTGCGTCACTTTATATAGTCATTTATATGAATGGGGTTAAATACTGTTTTATGTTTCTTATGTGAAAAAAAAAAAAAAATCCTAGCTATTTCTTCCCTGATAAACTCAAATATTTCTAAGACTTCACTACTTGAATTTACCAGAGGAAGGCTCTTAAGGGCAGGTATAAGACCTTTGATTTCTAAAGTCTCACTACGGTGCTTAGGGCATATTCCAGTCCCCGCAAACGCTGATCCACAGAGGGGACATGAACCTGACAGCCAGCTCTTACCAGTCACCCCCTCAGCTCAAATGGCCAAGGTGGCTGTGGAGAATTTAAACGACCACCACAAACTCTTCTGATAGTGTGCATCAGGCCCAGCGCATGAACACAGGCTGAAATTTTGTATTTTTTCATTATGCATCTGGGAAATTCTGTGTGAAGAGGTTAGGTTAAGAGGATCTCATTTAAATAAGAGATCATAGTGCCTACACACCGGGGGACCAAATGTAGGTTACACAGCAGTGGCGTTTCCTAATTTTGCCTTTGCAGCCTTCAGAAATCATTTTCTACATCCTTTTTGAGTGTCATAAACACTAAGTAAAATGGATGATGAGGACTTCAAATATCTCTCTCTTTGCTCCATGAAAATGTTTGAACAGTTCTCAGATTAATCCAGTATTGTAAGCAACATAAGATTTCATGCATTCATAGTGCAGCACTTGCAGTGAATTCACAGAAAATATATGAAAATGCTCAGTTCAAGGCTGTTCTGCAGCTCCTCGTGTCCTGTGAACGCCCACCCCATCGGGAGTCTGGACCACAAAGCCTCACAGTGAGTAAATTAATTAATTACTGTTATCCTTTGAAGGAAAAAGGAGGAGGAAGAGGGGTGCACAGTGTGACTCTCCACCTGGCTAAGCCTTGCTAGAAGTCACAGTTTTCTCCCAGGGGCAACTTTTCAGGATGGAGGAACCGGAGCCCTGAGGGTGGGCTGTATCCCTGAGCAGGAGCATGCCCAATGGCCTGGGCAAGGCCACTGTGGCAACTGTCACTCTACAGTCAAGAGATCATCTCTCTCTTCTGCCCTCCACCTCGCACAGCCTGCCTGACCATCACTTTCTGTGTTACAGCTGGTCACCGGGGTCAGAGCTGGCTACCTTACCCCTCAGAGGGCTTGTTCAGCCTTCTGCTCAACTCCAGCACGTCACGGGTTTTGATCACCCTTGGAGCACGGAAATCAATTTTGATGGGTAGAATATTTGAAGGAGAGGATTCCTGCAGGGCAGGCTCTCAAATGGGTCTCAGCACCGCGAGTTCTCTTTTCACTCATAAATAAAATATTTAATAACCCACCTAAATCCTTCCCTACTCAACGAAGGATGCTTTAGTCCTTCTGACCTACACTTGTGTAAGACAGAGTAGGTGATATCTTTGCCAGTGGCCTCTATGTCTAGGCATCCTCATGAAATGAGCTCTCAGGTGCTCTGACAGCTGCAGGAAAGTACTAGCATTATCACCTTGTCACAGCTGGGAATAACAGATGATTAGGAAAAACCCAACTGTTCAGTCTTGGGCTTCGTTATGCATTATGTTCAGCTGGCTTGTCTGAAATGGTATCTTTTTACTCTTCAGCACTTATTGTCTTTGTCAACCCATTAAACTTCCTAAATAACCAGTTAGGTTAAAAAGTCAGAGAAATAATTTTTTGGTGAGTTTTCATTGTCCTTTAGCGTTTCTTACACAAATCCAAGCCAACCAAATTGTCCAATTTTCCAGTGCCAGTAATCGGATTTGCATCTCTTTTCAGTTTGCAGATGGCCAAGGGACAAAAATTATTGTGTAAGGCTCAAATCTGTGACTTTATTTTGGAGGCACAATTTGGAAAGTGTTTCCAAATTTTCCAAGTGTAGAGATGGCAACACTTCTTTTGAAGTCAGTGGAAGCTCAGGGGTGAGTGGCACATGGGGAAATCGAGTTGTTGCTTCACTATCTAAAATTGAACCTGAGGCTAAAATTTTCAGTACAATCATAATGAGAATAATGTTTTCATTTTTTTCTAATTAGAAATGGCATACACTTGCTTTACATCTCATCATAGACATTTTCTTCACACACTAAATATGTTATAAATACTTTTCTGAATAACCAACTTGGCGTTTATCTGCACTTACTGGTGCCTAAAAAACAATTCCAGAAACAAAAACTTAATGTTTAAAACATTTTCATTGCACTGAAACAATGTGATTTCCAAAATATTTTAAATAGGGCTTAACTGCCTAATTCTGCCAAAGTAATAGTTGTATCAGTGTGGAGTGGTGATTCCTGACTTCAGTGACATTTCAATCAGGCCACCACTGAACTGGTATTTTCAGATGCAAAATTTAGTCTCCATCCTCTATGTGTAAATATTATTATTAGCAGGATTCAGCTAAATCATTAGAAGGCAAATTATCTATACTTTTTCACAGTTCATCACCTTTTAATAATTTATAGGAATCTACTTAAAAATTTCTGTTTGTTTGAACTTTTTAAGAAGTAGTAACTGAAATTTATGATTATTTAAAGTAAAATATAGACTTAGTTCTCATGAAAAGTAGCTTATGGCCATCTGGTCATTGTTTAACACACTGCTCACAGGAATAAAAAGATTAGCACTGAAATGTAACCCATAAGTTTTTAAATTTTATGAATCTGAATGATTGTTACAAACACAATCCATTTTTTAGTTCCTCAGATCCTACAAGACTAATACTGAGACAAATCTGCAACACAATAATAACATTACTGTAAGATTTTTGCATATAGTAATCATCTTAAGCATTGTTATATCTTTAAGATATTAGCTCATGAAAAGCAATAATAATATTACTGTAAGATTTTTGCAATATAGTAATCATCTTAAGCATTGTTATATCTTTAAGATCATGGATTTTAATTTACAAAAATGAAACAGCTATCATCAACATTATTATTATTATTGTTTGGTATTAAAATGTTATATTGTTGTAGTTTTTTTTAAGATTGCTTCCATGCAGTGAAATGTTCATTAGTGAAGGTTATTAAACGCTATATTAATGTGACAATACGTGATCTTATTATGGCTTTACCTGACCCAGTAAAAGTGTCAAGCGATCCATCTCCAGATGTTGTAGTTGTTTCACTGCTGTTCATGGGTTCTGTTTTGACTGCAAGAAGAGACACTACATAGAAGAATAAGTAGACATGAGATTTTTACTTCTAAATTAATAGGGGAATCTTCATGCCAGTCTCACTAGTGGTAGCCCAGCTAGAACAAGCATGCGGTGCAACAGCTTCCACCTTCACTCTACCACCGTACGGAGACAATATTCACTTGCTCCGCCTGGAATTCATGCATCTACACAGCTCTTTATCTGTGCATTCCTCCATCTATTGCTTTTAGCAACGGGAATATCTTCTTGGGAGATTTCAACCTAAATCTAATTGATTCTAACAATTCCCTAAGAGTAGCAGAGAGGAAGGAAACATTAGCTGTCAAGGGATGTAGCACGTAGCAAAAATAGTTTTGCCTGACAAATGAAACAATAATAATAATATGGTTTCATGCTCATATAGAAGCAAATTACTTTCACAGTGCCAGCATTCTGCCTTTCCCTTTCCCCTTTTACAGAGCCTGTGGGGGGTTTTTTGAGCTAGGTCACCAGCAAGCAATTTCCCATAAACCAAGAGAGAAGTTTAAAAGGGGGGAAGGAAAAAAAAAAAAAAAAAAAAAAGCAAAAGAGCTAGATTAGGAGACAAACGACAGCCACGACAAGTCAGCTTTTAACTTAGAGGTTCCAAACATTTAGCTCCACTCTGAACTCAAATTATTCTTAAGGATCATCATGCATTCTTACCATCCAAGCTATGATTGAAAGCACCACAGAGGAAATCTAGATTTTAGAGTTTAATATGTCACCTAATATGTCACCTGTTATCTGGCATGGATTTTGGGGCAATGGAGTTTGGGAATCACCCTTCTAATCAATGTGATAAGAAATAGCTGTACGGAACACACTGCAGCTTTTATTAGATGTTTGACTGTCAAAAGTGGAAACCATCAACATATTATCACAATTGCTTTGCAAAGCTCAGTTTGTGTGTGTGTGTGTGTGTGAGCATTTATCACCTATACATCTGCAACCACAGGGCCGCTTGCTGCCCAGGGATGCAGAGCAAGTGTCAGTGAGGACCTTCATGGGACACCACCATGGTCAGACACCAGATATGGAAATTCCAAAGACACAGTCTGGAATTTGTGGAGATGTCTCTGCTGCTCTCCAAAATGCCAAGAAAAGGTATTTTCTACTTGCTGCCTCAGAGGGACACCAACTAAGGTGACCAAAGCTCTCATCAACATAACCCTGTCCACGTTTGACTTCACATAGTAAGGGGCGAGGGGGAATTTCATGTTCTGAGCTGGGGATGCATTTATAAACTATGGCTCAGAATCAAGTCACCTAACTTAAGCTTATAAAGGGAGATTAATTAGTATGCACCTAATTTATGTCCAATTGAGAAAGAGAAGTGCTTCCAGAGGGCAATTCAGTCCAAACACAGCCTGAGCTGCCCTCAAGTTCACCAACCTGCTTACAGGATGAAAAGGTAGTGGGTGAGCTAAATAAAAGATTTCGTTTTCTCGTGGGCAGCACGACCCAGAGAACCCTACTGCTATTCCTCCCCATGTCTGTGAGCACAAGGAGGAGGAGCTTTAATTCAATTAATTCATTCAATAATTAATTCAATATGGGAATAATTAATTCACCAGGGAAGAATTTGAGCCACATTTTTTTCAAGCTGTTGTGTACTCCCTGTCATTTTGCCAGCTATTATCTTCTGATTTAAAAAAAAAAGTGACGAAATTTACGCAAAATTAACAAAATCATTCAACTATTCCCATTTCTCTACTTAGATGAGAAAGAAGTGATTTTATTTTCATTAGATCAATAAAATACACTTCAAGAAAAACCGTCAGGGTCATTTGTCACATAACAATTGCCTCCACTGAACTTCAGGCCCCTCTGTATGTGGAAGATGGATTCTTGCCCGAAGAATGAACAGTAATTAAATTGTTTTCTGATTATTATATATGAATGTCTGTGTGTATTTCAGTAGGAGAATGAAAAATTGTTGTAGGTTGGAAAGACTTGTATTTTTCCTTCTGGAGATCTTTGGTAATATTTTACTTTATGAGATGCATACCTCTTTTCTCTGCAGAGTATGGGCATTTACATACATCGAACCACCTACTTCTCAGTATCTTTATCTGTTTCTATTCAAGAAGGTATTCCATTGCTGCCCACACCAAGCTACAAAGCTGTGTTCAGCATTGCATCCAGAAAGACACTCCAGTATGTGCCTAACTGCTCTATTTAACAAAAACTTCAGTAATGAATTGAAATGTTTACTTTAGAGTTGTGTCTAGTTCTGGTTAATGCCAGCTGCAGGGCACCTCCATCAACACCAGCAGTCATCATCTTTTTCTCTCTCTGTCAAGCAGAAAAGGATCTAAACCAAAAGAAACTCTCTCATGTACTTAACTTGAGGAAAAACATCGTATTGGCACCATGCTTTGTTGAAAAATACATGTAGAAAGCAAAGCATTTTTATATGTGCTTGATTTTAAACAGTTCTACTTTGTTACATTCAAATTTTATCACAGTAAGGAATTCATCACCATCTTTCCTCAGTGTAGCCAGACATTTGGACTGTTACCTTTCTTTCTTTATGTTACATGTCATTGAACCAAGAGGGGAAAAAAGCACAAAGCTAACTTCAAAAACAAAATAAAAAAAAATTTCTAACATCAGATTAAAATCTCAGGAACATTTAAAGCTGAAGTAAAATTGAAAACACAGAATCATTGCTGTTTCCCACATGTGAGATAAAGCATGGTTCTGATACTCCTGTGGCAACTGCTCTAGACATAACACAACAACTAGGAGTTTGAACCTGCAATTCAGATGAATGCTTTAAAGACTATATCATAATAATATAATATATTTAATATTCTATTTTTTAAAGACTGGATTAATTATAATTTTTTTATATGTTGAAAGAGAGAAAAAAAGAAAAAAGAGATGATAAAATAAAATAAAATAAAATAAAATAAGAAAATCAATCTCAAACTGGAAATAGCGAAGATTGCACACACTAACATAGTAGAGCCACCACAATGGTCAGGGGCTGGGATATATGATGTACAAGGATGGACAGAAGCTGGACTTGTTCTGTCCTAGGAAGAGGAGGCTGAGGGGAGAGAATGAATTGCAGCTATCTAATAGGAAGGTGCAGAGATGACAAAGGACAAAGTCACATTTGTCTCAAAAGGTGCACTGTGAAACAACAGGAGGCAACAGACACAAGCTAGAGCAAGGGAAAAATCCAATTAGATGTAAGAGGAAAATTCTTCACCGTGAGAATAGTCTGGCCCTGGGACAGGTGCCCAGAGAGCCTGTGGCACCTCCACCTTGGGGACATTCAACACTCAACCAGCCACTGCCTTGAGCAACATGATCTAACAGCAAAGTTGTCCCTGCTCTGAGGAGGGGTTGGCACAGCTGGCCTCCAGGGATCCCTTCCAAGTTGAATTCTATGAACTCAGAATACAGCTCCCAGCAGGCAACAGCTTCTACAATATAAGTTCTTTACTTGATGAAAGGATTTAGCAGACCAACATGACTACTACTCTGCCGACCTCTTTTTTTTTTCCTTAAGAACCTCTCTATGTTAAGTACTAAAAATGAACAGAGAGTTTTGCACCTACAGGAGATGCTACTGTTTTGCATGAAGCAGGACAAGAAAATGCAATAGTTATTAGAGCAAACAAATCTGACTAAAAGCTCAGGTTAAACAATAAACCACACAGCTCATCATAGGATCGATTTTTTTCTTTCTTTTAGCAAGTCTTAAGGGCTTTCCTTGGAATATAATCAACTAGAAGCACAGATTTAAACGTTCTACTGCCTATGGAAACTCAGATTTAATGCAAATAATGCAAGGATTTTCACATCGTATTTCTTCACTACTGATATTTTGTACTTAAATTATTACCTTCCATATTTATCTGAACATGCTGAAGAGTTAACTGAGGTGACAGACTATGTCAACTCAGTCCTTCCTTAAAGTGAAATTTGTAACCCAGCAGGAACATTCACATGGAATCGGTTATTCTTGTGCAAATGACCTTTTGTGCTCTAGTCTGAACTTTTTTTTCACTAGATTTTTACTGATTTTTTTTTTGCAGGGGTGAATTCTCTCTGGATATGTGCCTTACAAATGGCAAGCTAATTCTGAGGGTTTTTTTTAAAAGGCATCTTCTTAACTTTAGTATAAACCTGCTCAGCTTAAGCACCTGGGTAGAGAGTCCTGGTGATGCACGTTTACACCTATGATTAATCCCATATGTACTGCAACAGCGTCACAGATATAATTACTATTAAATCATTGTCACTTATAACAATTGATAATACCTGAGAGGAAATCACAAATGAAAACAACAGCTTGGAAAATTTGGCCAATTGTTTGCCGAGTGGCAAGTTACATGTAGCCTCACCCAAGATATAAGCTTTAATTGATAATGACAGTAGTAGGAGGAGAAGTACCAATAATGTCAACCTTGATTTGTGCTCAGGTGCAACTATTTATTTCAACTTCCTCCTCATTTTCTGTCTGTGAGAAAGGCCTCAGAGAAAAGGTAGGGAAAAAAAAAAAAGGGTGGGGAACCCCATGAGAACGTTCAAACCGCGTAACGAGAGAACAGAGCAAACCAAACCAAGAGAGATGTCACACAGCAGTCACGGGGACAGGCCACCACACACATGCACTGTACCGGGGTCTCCCATACTTGTTGCAGAAGAAGGAGTACTGCAACTCAGCAGCCAGTCTGCGGTATTTAACACTGTCATGTTGTCTCCTGAGAACAGGAATGGTACAGCCCTTCATTCTCCCAACATCTGCTCAGTGCACGCCAACAGTCGTCAAGGCAAGTAAGTGCTTTTGCACTTGGAGTCAAGTCTTTACTGCATTTTTTATTTTTTTTAATGAGTATTATTTTAACTGGTTTATTTATGCGAGTATAATATAGAGGCATTTAGTTATTAGTGTTCTTTAATGGTAGGCTTGAAGTCTCTCCTTCTCTTTATACTGCAATAACAATTCTATTTTAAGATAGAATAGCAACCTTCCAGTACCTACAGGGGGCTCCAGGAGAGCTGGGGAGGGACTCTTGATCAGGGAGGGGAGACATAGGATATGGGCGAATGGTTTCAAACTGAAAGAGGGGAGATTTAGATGAGATATTAGAAAGAAATTCTTTGCTGTGAGGGTGGTGAGACAC
>BJBW01001093.1:138021-171200 GCA_004320125.1 Scolopax mira
GTGTCCCTGCCCAGGGCAGGGGGTTGGAACTGGATGAGCATTAAGGTCCCTTCCACCCAACCCATTCTCTGATTCTATGATACTGGATCCACGGTTTTGTAGTAACAATTATGCAACAAGAACAGAGGGTTTCTTACTCCACAGGACACAGTTTTAACTTACCAATACAAAGATCCGTTGCCCTTCTGTGAATACACAAGTAAGGTATTTTTGACACCACTATCTATTTTCACAAGTTGATTTGTCAGCTAACTTTCACCCCACGCTTAGAAAACCCCTTGTCAAAATCTTTGGGTTTTCCCTTTCTTCCCTATAGATATCATCATCACAATATAAAGATCATGCTTTAAAGAGGGAAAGTATACAGAATATATGGCCATTTTCCTTTACCCTTCCAGGTAAAAAAGAAATTGTGTCTACAGTATCAGAAAAATCTCCTCGTTTTTCTGCAGACTCTTCCAGCCTCTACAAAGAGTGAAAAAGCATGATTTTTTTTTTCCCAAATGTTTCCTATAAAGAGATACTTTAAGGAAGCAGCAGCAGCCCATGCTAAATTTACATTTGCAGGGATTTCTTTTCCCTCCCTTCATTTTTCTCTTTCCTATTTCATTTTATAACCCACCAAACTCAGTGTTTGTGGCCAGATCTTGCATCTTGATGTAACTTTGGTCTTACAGTGGAATCTCTGGGGGAAGGAGTTTTGACAGTAGCAAAGATATGTTTTTGAAGCAGTCTGTTGTCTCAAAGAAAGATGCTGCCCTAGAATGTGTGGCCAAACCAAACATGCTGTAGCTGTGTGTCAGCAGGAGTCTGGGACTTGGAATTTGTCATCTTACCAGACTTCAGAATCACACATATTCTAACTCATTTCCACGGCAAAGTCTTAAGATATCAGGCTACAAGTGTAGCTTACAAGTTTTAAGCAACAAAATGCTCCCTTATTAGAATTAAAATTACTTATTTGATTATCTATGTAAAAATAGCCACAATACCACCATGATTAGGATAACACTACCATTTAGATATAATACCTAAACATTTGGTGATAAAAGATAGTATTCACAACCAGTTCATAGCGATTTTGCAAAATAACTGCCAAGAAATTCTGTCAAAGTTTCTAAGACAAAATCATCTGTGTGATGATCTAAATTTGTGACATCTCTAAATTTGTGAGAGAGATACTGAAGTTCTGCATGTCTCCCTTTGTGTTTACAGCTCACCTGTCCACCACGACTTCAGCTCTTAACTACATTTCTCTCTCCATCTCTGCAGTTTACCTCTCTCTCGAAATAACAAACATTTTCTACAAATATATGCTGGCACTGGTCGATTTTTACTGTATTTTTTTGATGTGCTGCATAGGTTAGTAAATTCCCTTTAAAAAATTTACTAGTCACATCTGCAGTTTGAATGTTTCTTTCTAAAAGACAAACCAAGGCCAAGCAAGACAAAGAATCTGCTGATACACACATGTCACTCCAAGAATTCTCCTGACAAAGTTCCCACACCCAATTTAATTACTTCCCTACTGTAAAAACACTTTCCATCTGCATTTATTGTAATAGTTTCAAATCCAAAACCAACACACTATAAAGCTAGCTAAATAAATGAATGATACTGGCCTCAGGTCCCAAGCCAGGAGCCATTCTATAAGGCTGTGTGTCTCCAGTATTCATTTTTATGCTGATGTTTCATTTTATGTGTAATGTTTTCACTTAAGCCTTGTTTAGAGAAGAATTACCTTGCTCCAGGCTCTGAAGATTTACGTGCCACGCGGTGCCCTCTAGCGCCGCTCCAGCCAAAGGGCTCTCAGCTTTTCCCTGACAAGACCAAAGTCACATCACAAATCAAGATCTGATCAAAAAGTGCTGCTCCAGGCTGTATTCACAGCATTGCACGCGCTCAGGCCAGGAGCATTCATCCCAACTCTATCTGATATATCCTCCATCTTAAGCCATGGAGCTCGAAATGAAAAGCATTTTTTGTTTGAAAATGCACCTTAAAAAAACGAAGGTATCAGATTTAGCCTCCAGGTTGACTATTTGTAACCCTTTTGCACTTGGGAGAAAAGGGTAGGTGTCAGGCAGACAGGGACAGTCTTTCTTCAGTGGTACCCAGGACAAGAGAGGATGAGCACAAACTTGAGCATAAGAAGTTCCATCTAAACATGAGAAGGAACTTCTTTCCTGTGAGGGTAGCAGAGCCCTGGCAGAGGCTGCCCAGGGTCTCCTTCTCTGGAGATGTTCAAAACCCTGGACACATTCCTGTACAACTTGCTCTGGGTGGACCTGCTCTGGCAGTGGTGTTGGACTAGATGATCTCCACAGAGGTCCCTTCCAACCCCATGTGATTCTGTAATTTAACTACAGCTCAGGAGAAATTTCCTGATGTGCAGAGGTAATGACAGTCCTCAGGTCTGTTGCAATATCACACTCTGATGAAAATACATCAGACTATGGACTTCTTCACAGCTTTTAAAAAAGACTTCAGATATAACAGTCTCATTGGAACAAGGCAGACACTTAAATCTATAAAATCTATACACATACACAAGTGTTTTGCCAAACTGGGATTCTCCATGATGTCAAAGTACTTGTAAAGAGTATTACATTTGTAATAAATTTTAATCCAAAGCAGCAGCACAGCAGACACATTTTTCATTTAGAAGTCACTAAACAAGGACTGAAAGCCAACGCATGCCTCCACTGAAGACCTGGACATTCAATTTTATATACCCTTATGTACATTCATTCTTACCAAACTAAATGAAAGGAGGTATTAACAACTGACATGAAAAGCTAATCAAAGAAGTTCAGATGGTGCACAGCACACCTCAAGCCACAGCTATTAAACTGGCCTCAAATGTTGGAAAGGATACTGCTGCAACAATGGCACAAAGACACAGTTAAGGATGGGATTTGGGGGCAAACCTTGAGTTATTTAACTTTTCTGAGTTTTCATCACAATATTAGTGTGACAGATTTGTTTTGTGGCTCTCCCCTCTCAATTAAAGGTCCTGAGTTTTTGTGAAACTGAAACAGATCTCAGCAGAAGCAAGACAAAGACAAAAGCATTTCAAGCGACAAAACTTGAAGAAAATCATCCACTGCTGCTCAACAGCTTATTAATCAATAAGATGTACACTGGATGGCATGATTACTACTTCACCTGCTCAAAATTACACACACACATCCATATAAGTGCGAAACATGGCAATTAAATACATTTTTCCATGTAGATGAAATTAGCAAAGCCTAATTAGAAGAGTTTCTTTATAAAGAAATGTGTCACCCCTTCCCAACTTAGCAACATAGTGGCACGTTTTGTATAAGTGAAAACAAATAAGTTTTGATAAAGGTGAATATTCTCAAATAAATTATATTGTTAGTAAACGTCAAGACTTGGGTATGCAGAAAAAGGATACAGAAAGAAAGTGACATTTGTTTACACAGATTTCCCTACAGTATTTAATAGGATTTTTTTTCTTTTGATTGAGAATGAAAATTATGTCAATTGAGGATGACAATAATTGCAGTTACTTGACATATAAACTTGACAACTCAGATGCTAGCTCGCATCTTTCACTGGGAAAAAGGGAAAAAAATTCTTCCAGTGTGAAAACCATTAAAATTGATCCAACCACTTGCAAAATGGGTCTCTCACGCTCTGATGCTACATTTTCCCAGCACAGCTCTGCCTCCTGTCCCATCACTGCCCTGGGGACAGCCGGCGTTTGTCCCCCGGTACCGTACCTGGGATTCTGCGGCTCTGAACCATCTGACTCCGTACAGGGTTTCTTTACCTGCAAAAAAACCAAAGGAGCACCAGTTACTCTCACGTGAAAAGCCCACTTCCTCGTTCGCCCCTTCCAGCCCTTAGAGGGGATCCAGCTCCGCTCCCCATGATCGCCATAAAAGACTTCCCGCGTTTTACAGCGGCAGTATGGAGTACTAAACAGTGTGTTTCATTATTATCCCATGAACAGCTGCCAACTCCACTTCCCCAGGCTCCATTAGTACGTAAAACGTTCAGCTCAACCAGCTCGGGAGCAGTCGAAGCAGGAACAAAGAGAGCAAAGAGCCAGGTCCCCCCCTGCTTTGCAGCGAGAGAAAGCCACGCTGTTGCTCAGCTCGGTGAAGAAATGTTCTCCCGGTCGATGCTGCTTCTGTTTCCTGCTAAAGCTCACAATAATAAACACCAGGTTCTGGGGCAAAGCAAAGCATTAGCTAAACAATTCATACATTAATTTTCTTTTTGCCAATCTGCTAACTGCATGTTAACTATGCTTTCCTAACGCATCCAAGAACGCTGACACCACTTCCACACTTATTTGCAGTACATAACTACCTGGAAAGTATTTCAACTTTCATATTAATCTCTGGAATACCTTGCTGTTAGCTAATTAAAAGGGGGAAAATTCACCACTTTCAAATAAAACCAGAAAACTGTTTTCTTGCAGAGTAGGTATCTCCTTGGGATCTTTAGGATTTCCTGCAAAAATTTAATTGCACCTTCTGGTATTCTAAATTTCTTGTACTTTCAGCAGAGAAAAAGTTATTTTGTTCACTTGTGTGCTAATGCAGAATCCAGGGCTGCGTGGGAGGTTTCAAAACTCCAGTTTTAAAGCTACCTAGAAACATCACAGTCACTCAGTTCTACTTGATGTGCCTGACACAATCCAAAGAACATTCCCATTACAGCCGACAAGTGTTCAATGACAGTTTTCGAGAACACCTTGTGTCAAGAGATTCTTCTGTACTTTCACTCTACTTTAAAAGCATTTCAAAGGAAAAAAAATGTGAATGCGACTCACTTCTATTGAAGCCATTGGCAAAATACTCACTGACTCCAACAGAAAAAGGATTAGGCTAATGCTAAGTATTTTCCCTAAATATCTCAACCGAATGCCAGGCAGCATCGCTCATAGATATTGGAGTACAAGAGTGGCTCTACAGCTGGTGGGTTTTATTCTTCATTTGTGTTCTAGATACTGAAAAATCAGTTTTCAGTAGCAATAATGAAAATTTCCCCATGACAGTAACTTAACACTGTCTTTACTATTGCAATAGGTGTTATCTGAAGCACTAAAAAGGGTAGCAAACACAAAGAATCTTCTAAATATTATGTTTTGCTTGATTTTTATTGCAAAACATATTTCAATCTATCCAGTTACACTGTTTCATCACCACTAATTTTGCTCCTCTTGGATTGTTTCTTCACAGTTCCTCCTGTGACATCCCATGACCGTGGGAGTCACAACGTGTCATGGAGACACAGGATGGGTCAGTAGCTCAGCATGAGGGAGGGATGGTGAAGGCTTCTGTAAACCCCAAACTCCCAGGCACTATCTCATAAACAATCTGATGCAAGCTTCATTGCTATAGTTTTATGTTCACTACATTGTTATTAAAGTAACATTAGATCTGAAGTAAAATACTCGAGATATAAGCACATGATCAAGTATCAAGAAAAAGGCCTGCAGTGTGTGTTAATATGCAAACAAGAGAAATAGTCATTCAAATTAGTTTCCGAGTGTCAACAGCACAGGCAGCTGTTCAAAAAATAAATCCAAAATAATTCATGAAATTGAAACAGCCCTTCATTGAGAGGAAGTGTGTACTTTCAGTAGCAGATTGTCTCAACCGAGTTACAGAAGGACTTGGCCAGAGAAAGAATCTTTTCATTATACATCTAAATTATGATTAAAAATAATTAAAAATATATTGTATTTAGAAATATAAAATATAATTATAAAATATATTGACATAATTAGAAATAATTACACATATTTAAATTCTAATAAAGCTCTATTTTCTTTGTCCCTTTAGCATACACTCACTTGCAGGCTATTTTTGCTATCTCCTCGATGTTAAAATTACAGGCATTTATACATTCCTTTCCAATTCCTTTGCTGTTCATGTGGTTGCCACTAGTAGGTAGCACTATCTGTCACATTTGGCTCTGGGGCTCAGATCTCACTTCCCAGGTCAGGGAAGTTCAACCAGTGACTTTAACCAGTTGCTGGAGAGTCTGACAGTCACCCAGCACGTCCCAACACCTTGAGTTCGCAAAGTGATGGCAGGTCTTGTGGTGGGCAAGTACCATAGAAGCCCAAAGATAATTCAAACATACACCAATACAGACCAAGCAGCACTTTTAAGATACACGATATATTAAGAGCCCTTGTTTTACTGGGCAGGGATGAGAAGGGCTGTTTCTCTCAGTGAAGCAACAGCTGTGTACTCCCTGAGTTGTCCTACCCCTGCCCACACTACTTCTGCATCTTGCATTGACCAACGTTACCAAGGAATTGAAATGACTGAAAGATTACACTCTGTGTAGTGAATATAACTAAATTTTATTTTTTTTTTAAAAAAAAGGACAAATTTTGGTATAGTTTAAAAGGGAGTAGCAGAAAAGCCACGGGCCAATTGTATCAAAAAGACTCACCTCCTGTGAGATGGAACAAACCTGGGGAAAAAAAGTGAGTCTTTTAAGTTCAAGAATATTGCAATGAAAACAAGATAATTTTAAAAAATATGAGTATTTCAGGTTTTCAGCTTGGTATTTAGATGATAGAGTTAGTCTATGATCACTCCCTGAGGAAATGTGCAGAGTAAGCACACAGTATAGACTTGCCCTTTCCTCTGAGACTAAATGTAAACTTCACTGTGTATCTTGAGGGTCCCTCTTTGCGAGAAAAGATTTAAAAAATAAAAATGTTATTTCTTAAAGGAGGAACAGGCATGTGATTTTCTTTCAAGTGGCCATATGGAATGAAGACCATTTTTCTTTAAGGCTACTCAAGTAGCAAAACACATTTTGTTATTCATAAAATTATGCCACCCTTGAAGGTGAACAGAAAATCACTGTGAAAACTTTTGATCAAAGACTAAATATCATTTCCTTTGTCTTCAGCTGCACTGTTTTTCCTCTTAATCTGCCTTGCTGACTGTTTTCAAAATAATTAACTTTCACTAACACCACATTTATTTACATTCTCATGTGCTAAATGCTATAAAAAGAACTTTTTTCTTTACTCCTTTTCTGTTTTCCTTTTTTCCCCTCTCTGTTTACACAGGTTTTCTCACCATTTCGGTTATATGCATGTTGAGAATCATTCACGAGAGTGCAAAGATACTAGTTTCAGCTGGTTTTTAATTTTGCCAAGCTGTGCTGAAATCTCCCACCCTGGCTGCCTACTAGAAAACGTTTGAAAAGTTTTAGCTAAAAAATCCTTAAATTGAAATTTTTGAGAAAACATGCTGTTGGGTTTGTATTTTAAAAGTCACACCACTATCCTGCTCAGCAGCTTTAGCACCTGCAGGGTTGGAGGCAGAAACCCAAAACCAGAAATGGGGGAAGTCCAAGATCTACTGGTACCCAGGAATCACCATCTATGTGAAATGGTGCCTAAAGTTGTTTCAGTTTATAAGCACCTAAAAGCCCTGTTTTGACACTTCTGTTGTAGCCTGGCTTCTGAGTTTCTGAAGACCCTATTTGCACGGAATGCTCTCCATCTCGAAGATGTTGGTGCTGAGCAAGACTTGAGATTACATCAGGAAAGGGACTAGCATCAGCAAAACTGTCCCTCTTGGCTCTGTCAGTCCCACCTCCCACTGTGTAGATACCCAGGCAATACCCTGACACAGAAAAACCCTGTAGACTCAAATACAGGGAGGAAAAACAGGAACAGGGAGAGAAAATGGAAACCAGGGGACAAAAGGATGGGATCTGCAGGTGATAAAATTAGAGGAGGGCAGAAGCCAGGTGAGAACACTGATGCTGGGGTGGGATGGGACAGTGGAAGAGCACTGGTGCTGGCTGGGGACTCACCAGCAAAGCACAGTTTGCTCTCCTTTCTGCTAATTTGATCTGGGGACTAACACCATAAATGCAAGCCCAAGCATCCATCAAATACCCGTGGAACTCACTGGTAAAGTCTTTAGCGAACCAGTTTGCCCAGTCTGGTTCTGCTAAACCAGCTGCACTGCAGCCCCAGTGAATGATCCAAGCTGGGAAACTAGACTTTGAAATTACAAAATGTTATGTTTATCCAGAAAAATTAAGCTCATTAAGCTCTAATTTGACTCGAACTGGGGGGGGGGGGAAGAAGTCACTACTTTATGCAGTTTCTGTCTTCATCTCTGCCCTGGTTCAGCAGATTGCAAATATGAACACTGTTTTAAGTGTCTGATACTATGAGGGCACTGAGAAAAAGATGTGTTTATTAAACACTAAAGTTCTTAATTTAATGTGTAAGAGAAATATTTACATGGTGAAATATTTTACAGTAAGTATGGAATTTGGATTCTTTATGTTTAACAAATATAGACCAAGGAACATAAAAAGAAAAATCTAAGTGCACATTGACTGACAAAATGATGCATCCCCTGGAAATCGTAGTATGTCATGTAATAAGAGCTGCACCATAACGCAAGAGAGACTGGATTTCCACAGGCCGTATTAATTCTGGCATTTCCTTGCTTCTGATGTTTTCCTTTGCAACATTAACATCGTTTTAACATGATTTTATCAGAGCTCATTACTCACCTGAACTGGTCCTGCTCTATGAGGTGTTCTCGCACACACACACTCGTGGTATTAAACTCATTGCAACACAGGTGAGAAATCCCTTCTAACATTTACAATAAGCACAGCTGAAAAATCTTGCGACATCAGCAGTAACTTATTCTGGCAATGAATTCTGCTGAGCTCCCTCCTCTACAGCATCAAATATGGCCTTGAGCATCCCTCCCACATTGGTAGGTGTGCAATTGGGCCAAGTAGCGCCTGCAGTGTTTTGGGTGGATGGTGGCCCTCTGCGTGGTGGAGCTACAGAAGTTCTAACATCAATGAGACAAGTATGAATAGGGAAAAGTACCCTTTGGAGACACAGAGACATCTCAAAGCACATGGATATGCTTGCTCAGCCTCTGCTAATGCCACTTCTGACTGGTCTGGAATGCAAGGAGAGCATCTACGGCCAGATACTCCCCTACAGCAAATTACCCTGGTGAAAGTACCTTCTACTCAATATCCAGAGAAAGAGCCCACATCTGTGGAAGGGCCCCAGGAGAGGATGGGGCATTCAGGGGAACAGTTTGATGGAAATACATCCTGACCTGATGGAAATTGTATGTGACACTGCTATGAGAATGGAGAGTGTAGAAAAGTAGCTTCTCCTTCAAGTATCTTTTAGATCCTGATGTTGACACTCTTTACATATGGTTTTATAACCATCTTGACAACAAAAACCTTAGCACAGAGACTGTCTATACAATACCTAACAAAGATTTCCTTTGCTACCATGACATCCTTCATTGCTACTGTAAAACAAATAATGGCATTATCTTGACCTACAATAACAGGGCAAGGAGTCACTTAAAAATACAGTGGCTGGGATTTAGTAACAAATTGTAACCATGCTGAAAATGGGTGTTTTCAAACTGACATTAAAAAAAACATACATATTGAGAAGGCAGCAGGTTTTTGATGGCTAAATTCAAATAATACTGTCCTGCATATGTCCTAAAAATGTTCTGGAAAGAAAAATCTCAGTGAAGCTTCTGCAAAACCTAGAGAAAGACCTGAAGAGAATTCTGAATAATCCCAAATTCTTAGTAAATCACTGTTATTTTCCGTAGGGTTTCATAAGGGTTTCTGTTACTTAAGCTGAATAATAATAAGCCAACATAACATAAATATGTATAAGCAGTTTGTATGAAAATGTAATATGGAATGAAAAGAACATGTATATTGAAAATGTAGTACTACATAGTCACCATCAAGTTTTACGTAGGTCTCTTACTTAGTTAAAAACCCAAACACTGATGCTACTGTTGAATGAAAGACCTCAAAGCAATATAAAATTGATTTTTCTCCCCAATTTTTCACAGTGCAGACACTGTACACTGCTGCATTTTAACTGAACCACACTCTGAAGTAGATTTATCATATCTCAGCAGATCTGAAAGTAGTTCTAATCACAATGGAAGGAGGAGGAAAACCATGCTATAGTAATCCACTTAATTTCAGGGAGAAATTAATTCAATTCACTATTAAAGTAATATTTCACTTTAAATTAGAGGCTATATGAGGTATTCCTCAGTGAAAAAAAGTTTTCAGCTTGTCTCTTAAACTAGGTTTAGCTAATTTTCTTGAAATTGTTATGCTGTCAACTAGGAATGACAACTCTAATCAAAACAGATTGAGGGGTATTTTGAAAAATGGAAGTGCAAATCACTTAAAAGGTTTGAGTCTGGAAGCAGACTTCTGAAGTTGACCTGTGCTATTCCATGTAGTGTAGTAGATGCAACTTCATGTTTAAAGACATCAGATATGTTTCCACATCTTCAAGACGTGGAAGGAGTAAGAACACTGTGGATGCTGCGTGGGAGCTTCAAAAGTGAAGGGCCAAGAGGAATGGAAGGGAACAGGGGAAGCCATGGCTGTTTCCACCATCACTTCTTTCTATTTTCCATGCAAACCTTTCATAGAATCATATGGGGTCCATAGAATGGACCTCTGGAGATCATTTAGTCCAACCCCCCCGCTGAAGCAGGTCTACCTAGAGTATGTTGCACAGGAACTTGTCCAGGAAGGTTTGGAATGTCTCCAGAGAAGAAGACTCCACCACCTCCCTGGGCAGTCTGTTCTAGTGCTTTCCTAAAACCATAGAATGGTTTGGGTTGGAAGGGACCTTAAAGATGACCCAGTTCCAACCCCCCTGCCACAAGCAGGGACATCTCCCATACGATAGACATATAGACACGTTCATCATGAATACCCTGCTGTCTCCCTGACTTCTCCCCAGACTAAGACAGCAGTAACTCTGGTCTGCAATAATACTAACTTGCAGTTTAGGCATCCAAGGCATCCATGTTTACATCTCCTCTTTGTCTGCAATGAAGACTGACTCCAGCAAGGAGGAGAGATGGCTCCTGCTAAAGTTTCATGTTTTATAGCCTCAGCTTCTTTGAACCAGTCATTGACTCTAATCATTTTAAAAAGGAGCTATCACTTACAAAGCATATTCGGATTAGCTAAATGCTTCCACTTCTGGAGAAGGCACTGCCATCACTGCCACAACCTCTGTCTGCAAAGAACAGTGCAGATGAAACTTTGAAAGAAACCAGCCCACAGACAAGCCAAGATGCTGCAAAGCTGCCCTGTATTTCTCCTAGATTTTATTTCAGCAGGTGGGATGAGGAATTGTGACACACTACAGCCCTTGCTGGTGTGCACAGTACAGAGAAAAAATAAATAGGGATTTAATCCAGGTAAATATCTTTTTTTCATACTTAGAAGAACACTATAACAATTGTTTCTTTCAGTCTTAGCACTGACACACAAGCCATTGTGCTACTTAAATCAGAAAGATTTACCCAATATAAAACTGTGTTTCTATTGAAAAGTTTTACGGAAGGACACCTCATTAAGGTCTATTTGTAGCACAAATTGATAAAATCTGAGACAAATCCTCAATTTTCTCATTCTCAGGCTATCTTTGGGGTCAAAGCTTCCCTTCCTTGGTACTTTCTTACTAGTGGAAGGATTTCCTACGTGTTTGTTTTTGCAACCTGATTAATGGGTTCACTCAGTTCAGAGCTCTAAGCTGCTTTAAAGTTTTTTATACCTGCAAACATTTCTAAAACACATTTCAAATTGCCTTTGGCACAAGTACACTTTAAAAAATATCAGAGGGCGTGATGGTCAAGTCATAATTTAAGTGACTGCAACCTCTAAAGTACTGTCCTCTACATTTTGAAAAGCATTTATACATTCACTGTGGGGGAAAAAAAATGGCATTCTTTTTTGCGTTTTGTTTGTTTGTGTTAGATGAAAGAAGGAAATATGCCTTCCCTTAACTGGTGGGGCAGGCAGGGCAAATGCCACTCCACAATAGCACTTTTTGTTTCAGCCAGGGTTACCTAATAGCTCAGAGCTCACAGAACACTTTCCCCTGCCCTGCTGGGAGGATGGGCCATCGGGCTGGCTCCCTTCCCAGAAAGAAAAATGAAAGAAAAGGAGCTAGCTCCCCATTCAGCAGCTGCAAAAGCCGGGAAGCTCCACCAGTCTGGAGCTGGGAGCAGCTCATTTATTGTCCAAGTCAAATTCAGGAAGAAATGCTAAAGCATTAGAACTGGAAATACCTAGTTCCCTTTTTTTTTCCTCCTCTCTCACATGGTGTCTTTCTCTATATATATTTAAAAAACACTAAAGACAAACCTTTGGCCTTTTTTCTTTTTGCCTTTTTTTTTTTTTTCCTTTTCAAATCAGCAGTTATGTGCCACTGCAGCTCAATCTGCAAGTATGCCCTTGGTGCCTCCCTGGGAATCAGCTAGAAGATACTGCTCTTAATCCAGACGTGGAAAAACACTTCCTCTTTTTATGCCAGTTACGGTCCCATGACCTCCCCCCAGATTTGTGGCTATCACACCATTTTTTATTAGTGTCAAGTGTTTGCTTTTTAAATCTCAGCATTCCCAGATACCATTGATCTCTTTTCAGGAGAAGGACATACTGAGACGCAGGAAAAGAGCCACGCTGTGCAACGCTTTCTAGATTTAATCTCCCGATTCCCCAGCAATATCATAAGCAAACCAGGTGTATCGAAACTGCTTTGGAGTTATCATTTAGTATTCAAAGGAATTGCAAGTCATCTCCCCTTATATCCATAAGACTCAGTGCCCCCTCAGAAAACCCGAACTTTTTTTCTTTCCTCCTGCTTTTCAAAGCTAACCTGGGCCAACAAATGCAAAGAAAAAAAAAAGTAAACTTTGAAGCTGAAATTTAAAGCAATGAAAGTCAGGAAGTTCAAAAGTTAATGTTCCTATGGCTGTGTTAACTTGGCCATGCTGCAAATACATCATGCAGATACTTCAAGCTATTTTGTTAAAGGCATATAGTCCTGTGCCATAAAGCATAATAAAACATGCTGTTTTCTTTTCATGTGGAAACCATCTTGTATGAGCAACAGTACAGAGTCTTTCTGCTGCTAATGCTGATTTCTCTACCACAAGTCAAGTATCTCTGCTACAAGGCGCCTCTCTGTTCTGAAGATGCTGGTGCCTCATTGGGACCTACCAGATGAGCTTACGTCCTGACCTCCCCAGTAACAAAGGGCAACTTCTCTCCTAAATCTGTTGCCTCACCAGAAAATAATCTGCCTTTCCCCTTAAGATCAAAGAACACTTGTCACAGTTTTTCCACCCCTCACTTAGAGGAAATTCAAACAAATGGCCTTGTTGATCACCTCCTCCATTCGGCTCTTCACTATCCCAATTTTTACCTGGGAGCATATCAATAACCAAGTGCAGTAGACAACATCACACATCTGTCAAATACTCATCCTCACCAGAGATGATGAAACACATATATGTAAAATATTCTGGTTTAGCAGAAAAGTCCGTTTTCTCTCCCTGTCATCTCTTGTTTGTCTTCCATATTTTTCATTTAAGTATTGCTGTGTGCTAAGTTTAAAGGAAATGAGACCTGAAAAACATCCTTTAGTGTTGGTGAACATTCTCTAGTTTCTTAGCTCCACTGAGAGTTCACTCTCAGGTGCTAGGCCAGCCCTGAGGAAGAAATATCTACAACACCATCAGCTTTATCATCCTCTCTGTCTTGGAGGAGGATACTCATCAGCTGCATTCTTCATCTCAGAGCTAAAGGGACTTTAAAAACAACAATTGTGGTTTTGAAATATATTCAAAAAGTTCAAAAAATGTCCTTTAGCGGAAAAAACCAAAACAGGTCTAATGTGTTCACAATATCTTGACTTGATTTGAGCTTTGTACTTACTAGTTTTCAAGCACCAAAACCTTCATAGAGATCTATCCCATTTAATAACTAATGAATACTGACTTATATCATGGTCTGATAGAACAGGATGAAGTAATTTGGGTGCACTGAAAGCATTGTATATGGATTCAACCACATGACAATTTGCTTTATCAACAACTTTTCTAGGTTAAGATTTGAATTGTAGACGCAAGCTCTTCTACATGTCGCCATTCATTCATCAGTACCAATTTTGCTTAGATACACTGTTGACCAACTTCTCTTCGCTCTTGATCTTACCCTGGGCATCTATAAGCTATAGTTATATGAGCCTGATGTAGTGGTAGGACATCAGCATATTACCTGCAGTGTCTGACAGCACAATCCATGCTGCATGACCAGTCCAACATATGCATATCATACAGAATGAGAAGAAATGATGATTATTGTAGATGTCCTTCAGAAAAAGAGAAAAACTAGTGCTGTACTGCAGTGTCTTGTTACAATTTTTAGCATGTATCTTTAAGAAGGACTCAGCTCACTTCTTTGTCTTCTGGATCCACCTTCATCCCTCACAACAGACAACTGTATTCAGTGGACAATGTCGTAATGTGACATGGAGTACCAAAGTGATAAGACACCACAACTGACCATTACTCACAGCTCAAAAAAGAACATCTGACTCCTTTAGTAAAGCAATTCAGTTCCATATCTTGACCTGAAGTCAGATTTGTATGTGCTCTAAAATGTCAACTTCAATTAAATGATCTTGCTGTTGGGTAGTTTTGCTGTGATGGGGCTCAGGAAAGGGGAAGCTGCAGGCAAGGATCAGTTCAGACCATTGGCTTCTTTAGCTCCAGTTGAATTCCAGTGTGTTTGACAGAAAAAAAGGAGAATTCCTGCTCTAAATGTTGTTGGGAAAATTTTGCTCTTTCTGACTAAAATAATCAGAATCATGGAATGGTTCAGGTTAGAAGATCATCCAGTTCCAAACCCTGCCCTGGGCAGGGACACCTCCCACCAGACCAGGTTGCTCCAAGCCCCACCCAGCCTGGCCTTGAACCCCTCCAGGGATGGGGCAGCCACAGTTTCTCTGTGCAACCTGTTCCAGGGTCTCACCACCCTCACAAGCAAAGAATTTCTTCCTCATATAATCAACCATTGTTGATTATAAGCAGTTGTCCTGAAAGGCAGGATGACCCCAATGTTGAGTACATGTACAGAGAGCTGGGAATACAAACAGGCTGTTGATGACCAACTGCTGTAACTGCATAAAATGACCCAGTCCTTTCCAGGCTTGCGTGGGGGTTCCACTGATGCCTTCCCCTGGCCTCAAGAGCAGTGAGGATATCAGCACCATCTGAGACTGCAGTCCTTCAGCAAAACATGCTCCCAGAGCTTAAGAGCTGTCAAGCTTTTAAAGTCCGAAGAGGATCATGGGGGTTAGGTCCATGATCTTCAAAGAAACACTTCAGAACAAAGAAGGCAAATATGCAAATATGCTTTTGTAGGATGGAGGGGCTTAATTAATGCCAGAAAGCAACAGGTGGGCAGAGCAAGGAGACAGGTTGTAGGGAGGATGAACAAGGTAATATGAGCAGGTAATACGAACACGACTTTTGCTCAGCACCTGCCTACCCATTACCAGCTGGCAGAGTTCTGTAGGCACCATGGAAGACAGGAATTAGATGGAGACCATGTTATAAACAGTATTAAACCAAAATAAAACTTAGAAAAAAACACCACACCAAAACCACCAATAAAAAACCCTGTTGTGCTATTCCGTGGTAGTTTTTCTCCTGGTAGTAGATCAAAGATATTCAGCCATAAATATCTGACTTTTCAACATATGACATCTACGAATCTGAACATGAACACACGGTTTGCTGTATGAAAATAGCCCAAGCTGAAGTCATCAGCTAATTCTACAACACTAATATTTTTTTGCACAATGCACTGAGGCTATTCCAATTAAAACCACCTACATAAAATGTATACAAATTACTATGTTGCAAATTAAAGCCAAAAGCGTCTTCAAAACTGTGGAAAAAAGTGAAAGCAGAAGGAGAAGGTAATAAGCAACTGCACATTACATTCCACCTTGAAAATTACCAATTAAATTGCCTGTACATATACAATGAACAGCTGTCCTTTTTCTTCAGTTTCATACATTTCTGGTCTTCCTCGTTACTGAAGCTAATTTGTTTAGCATTGTAGCAATAATTTCTAGCAGCTGTTGTAACATTAATAAACTACAACAGATAACCAAAAACTTTGGCAACCTACTTCTGTCAGAGCAAAGGATGCAAAAGATTCTTTGTAGCTCAAACTGCTTGCTGGTCACAATAAAATAATCAGTTCTTTATGGCCCGTGTTTTGTCTACCTCGTGTAAAAATAATTTGTTAGAGGAAAGATAAAATGACACACAATGTTGAATTAAAATCTCACAAACACGAGGGTATAATCTAAAGAACTACTAATATGTGTCTGTATCATCATGCAACCAAATTTAGTTCGTTTCTGGTCTGTTTAGTTTTCCTCTAGTTTGCCTCTAGAATACTTCCGGAAAAGTGAAGAAAATGCTGCTAAGAAATGGGTTTTTTTCTTTTTTTAAAAAAGGTAGGAAAAAAAGAATAATAATATATCAGAGGCAAACCACAGATAAAATACTTTCTAATAAATACTGGTAAACAGCACAGAAGCCAAATTCTATTTAGCAAGACCTTTTCTACAAATGATTTAAATTTAATTATTCAAATATTAATGAACAAGTAAAATCCAGGAACATTTACAACACAACATTCATTAAAAATCCAATTAATATCATAGTGTTAAAATGTCATTTGGGGAAATTAATCATAAAAGTATAAGTGATTAATTTCAACTACACAGGGGGATAAAACATACGCTGGCTTGTATACTGGTAACAACAACATCCACAATTAGAAAGAACGTTAAAAATATTTACCATTCTTTTTTGATTTGTTTTACGCTATTTTTCTTAACTCCAGCCAGAATAGCTGTATTTATTATATAAAGGATGTAAATAAATCTCAAACCATCATCTAATAATATATTTTTCATTATTAGTCAAGGGGGACAAGATCAGAGGCAGCACAGCTCTTAAAATGCCACAAGAAAGAACCACTTGAGAGATCACATTTCAGCTCACATGTAAGTCAACTTTGCCTCTTTTTTCAGGTTTGAAAATTCGACTGGTTTATCCCAGCCTATTACTTTAGCATATCCAAATAATTTTCCAGATTTTTTTTTAATTCTGCTATATTAAAAGATATAATTTTTAAATATTTCAAAGATAGCTTTACTTTTCAAAATATTCTACAAAGTCGTTGAACTAGCTTTCCAGAAGCAATTAACTAACTGGTTGGGGTTGATTGTGGAGATTTGTTTTTTTTTTTTTTTTTTTTTTTAAAATTCATACCATTTTGTTTATATTTGCAGTCCTCCAGTAAATTCCTTAACCTAAAAGGCAATTACAGGGGCAATTACTTGGAATAAGGAATTCTTCCCATATATTTTGGATGGGTTTATGCACACATCTCAAGCATTAAATAAAAGAAACCTTTTCAGCTTAGGGAAATGTAGCAACCGGGATTTTTTAAAACTCTGAAAGAGTTCAAAATAAAAATAAGAGAGGGCTTCAGAGTGAAGGATGAATTTCAGGTACCAAGATCAAAAATCAGAAATAACAATAATGTATATTGCGGCGCATCCACGGTCCTTTCTCCCACCAGAGTCGAAGTGCTCGCTCGCCCCCCTGTTTCAGACAAATGAGCAAGTGTCCTTTGTCTCCGGAGTTAACGTGCCAAGTCTCCTGCATCTTTCGACCCCCCTCTGCCCGCTTCCCTCCTCTCACATCTCCCCAACCTGATCCTGGAATGTTTTGGCCAGGAGGTTAAGAAAGATTTCCCCATTTATCACAACCTGCCAAGCACAACAGGGTCACAGTCCCAGCCCCAAGTCCTACCACTTCACTAATCCAGCCTCGGCACAGGCATGGAACTTCAAAGATTTTTTTTTTTTAATTTTTTATTTTTTGCCACAGGAAAAAATTAGTCCTTATTTGCTTTAAAATCCAAATATCAATCAAGTTAAAATGTGCTTCAGCGGAACTAAGATTTTGGACGTTCAGAGCAACGTGTAGGTTTGGTGCTCAGCTGAGACTCTAATTGAATGCAGAACTCACCTGGAATAGCAGCCAAAATACATGAAGGACAGCAAACATCTAATCACGAGGTAATTCATTTTATCGAGAAAAGCCTTGACAAAAAGAACTGTTCAAACGTGCACGGGAACCCACAAAAAACATGGGTTTGTGCACGGGTGCAAAGAAGTAGCTGTAATACATACAGAATCTCTGTGTATGTGAAATCACTTCAGGTTCTTTTACCCTTCAAAGGTTTTTTTTATACCAGATCATCATCCACGATTACATAATTGTACAGTTCAGTTAATGACCTTTAAATATCCCTCAAATTAATTTTGAAGACAAGTTAGAGATTTACAACGAGAACACACAGAGAAATTTGCTTGAATATTTAGGAAGCAAACCTTCAATTAACTCTAGCTGAAATAATGCATAAATTCTACTATTTTGGGATATTGCCTACCACTTTGTGTTCAATCCAATGCAAACAATAAAATAATTACGCTTTTAAAATCACTCCAGGTTCTTCAATATGTATTTTTAAATGTATCTTTTTGGGACTAAAAATGGGATTATTTTTAAAATTAGCTTTTTAAAACAGCTTCACATTTTTTTCAGATCTTTACTTACAATTGAGGACTGTTTGTGTATTAATTCAGAGCAATGGTTCAATATTGTATAAAGAAATAAACCACATATAATACTAAGATGTTATATTTTCTGCTAAGCTATAACAGAAATATTTGTTTTATTAGTTTTTCAGCAATATAATTTAAAATAATAAAAAAAGTAGCATATTAACTAGAGCACTAAATTCTACAAACTACTTACATACCTTTTATACATAAAGGTAATTCTGCCATGCTCTCCTTCTACTTAAAATTATTTAAAGGGCGTATTATGTTAAAATTTCAATTCCTTGTAAATAACATTTGCCAAATAAATTTTAAAATTCAAAGTTTAAAACTGAATAAAGTGCTCCTTATATCCTGTGTTCTCCCAAAGTGAAGGTAACTTCAACAAGATTTAAGTATAACTACTTGCAAAGAAAACAACAGAAAACAAAAGATTAAAAAAAAAGAGAAAGGTAAGGGTGGGAATGAGACAGCGTGCAGTCTAGTTTTTCTCTTGCTTCCTCTATTTTACAGTATACTTAAATATTTTATCAAACCACAATCTGTTTAATTTTAGAAAATAACGCGACCTCTAATTTCTCTAACAGATGAATTATCTTCCCTGTGTGCACACTCCAACATGCGTATACATGCTTGAACGGTCACACAAACCTACAGGTATTTCCCCAAAGCCAAATTCAAGGGGTTTTTTGCCTGAAACTGTCCGCTTTCATACAATGTGAGGCTACTTGATTCACTGCACCACTTAATGTACTATGCTAAGCACTTCAATAAATCGAAAATTACTTTGGATAAATGCTTTGGCAAGAAGTATATTTTTAATTCAGGAATTTAAACTATTTCTTGCTTAATA
Organism: Scolopax mira; assembly: GCA_004320125.1. NCBI lineage: Eukaryota > Metazoa > Chordata > Aves > Charadriiformes > Scolopacidae > Scolopax > Scolopax mira. The sequence goes on from BJBW01001093.1 coordinate 157,464, forward strand.
TAGCTTTTCCCGATTTACATTCGATTTACTTCAGAAGATAAAGAAATCGTAATGGCTGGAAAGGTAGCAAGGCAGTTAAAAGCTGTTTAGCTGTAAACTCATTTCAGAAAAGAGTGAACAGTCCAAGGGAAGAAACACGTAACTGGATCCCGCTGCTCACCAGACCCCAGGCACAAAATCGAAGAATTTATTTGGCCGTGATAATTTCTCATACCTTTCTTCCAGACAGGTTCCCTGGGCACCGCGGGTCCCCAGGAGCAGTAGGTGGCTGGTGACGGGCGAAGCAGGGTTTGCCACTGCCTCCCTGGGACTTTGCTGGATAATAAAGCAGCCCTTCCCAGAGCAAACCCCTCCCGCCTTCCCCTGAATGAAACGGATATTTAAGAAGGAGCCGGGGTTATGCCAGCTGCTGGCGTGGCCCTGGGAAGGCAACACGAAGTGGCACTCGCCGGCCACCACGCACCCCGCAGCGGAGAGAAGCATCCGAGCGCAACACCAGTGAGGTTTTTAACTGGGCATCCATCCCTTCCCAAAAAACGGCCCGTGCAATCGCAAAAAGGCAGGTTGAGATGACTTCTCAATGAAGTAAGGCACGAAGAGTTTATCTGAGTCAACTGAGAGTACGGAAAAAGCCACAGCAAACTGGGAGGGGGAAGGACTGATGCTTGAGCATAAATGCACTTCAGCCTTTTTTTTTTTTTTTTGTTCCAAACTGATGTTTAATCCACTTAGAAATGGATTAAAATGTAGTATTAGTAAACTAAATTCACTTTATTTGCATCCACAGTTTTTTTGTAGCTTAGGGCTAATTAATTTGAACTCAGTTTACCTCTAGACACCTGTCTCAGCACACTGGCCTTTAAGTGTCTCTCTAACAATAGCACATTGAATAACGCGCCACCGAACTCCTCACAGTTTTGACAGAAAATGCTATTCACAGCACATTACAGAAGGACACACTTGATTTCTTACAGCACTTAACAAGTAACCTCCTCTCTCAAGAAAAAGCTGCTCCCAAAAGAACATGATGGATTCAGTCCTATAACCTACCAGAACTCCTGTATTCTAGAGCCAGCATGGACAAACTCGTTTTTCTAAAACCAAGTTTGAAACTGCTACTCGAGAAACAAAAGCAAAATCTTGTTTTCAAAATAGGATCTGACTCCGCAACTAACACCCACCTGTATTTTCCCATTTTATCACAAAACGGCATTTACATCAGTATCTCAAATTAAAACCCATCAGAACCTTAAAATCCATCAGAACCTTACCTCAGTTGTCTCTGAAGAACAGAAACGAATTCCCCAAATGTGCAATCTCAGTTTCCAGGAGGAAAAACAAAAAAAAAAAGGAAAAAAAATAGTATTTTTTTAAATGTTTAGCACTAATTAACTTCCACTGTACAGCAAATAAGGAGTGCAGATGGATTTTCAGGATGAAAAAAACCCACTCTTGCGCTGGTCAGTTAGGATTTTTTAAAAATTCGTAAAAACTGAAGACACTTTGTTCTTCCTTGGGACTGTCACACAGAGCCTCGCACAGCCCGGTTACTTCACTTAACTAAGGGGAGGTGTGGGTAATAAACAAGCTTGGCTGTGTCCAATGGCTTTCCACACCCTTCTGTTTATAGGGAGATGACTTGCACGCAGAGGTCACCCCATCAACAGCTCCTGTCTTTCAGTGGGTATCTAATGCGCTGCCTTGATCCCAAGGCTCTTTTAATGAAACCACCTTCCCCGTCCCTGCTCGCCGGCTGTCGCTAGGACACATCTGCTCCTTATTGTGCGAAGCCCTACGAAGTGTTAAAACACACAAAAAAAGACCTACCTGGGCATATATTCTGCAAGGAATACGGATTTTTACAGGCGCGAACTTTGTCTGTGAATATTGACAAAACAAAGTCTTTTGTTAAAGATCAAAGAAAGAATTTTGCCGGCCACATTCATCTTGCGAATAAAAAAAATTCAGGAGGAAGAAAGATGGAGGCCATTGTTTGATCTGGACTTTAAAACTTCTACAAATACTCCCCCCCAAGGATAATGCATGTGCCTGGGCCAGAGAGTATTTACTTGAACATGTTAACATGCTGGAAACAAGAGATGAGGAACGTCCTCCAGCTCTGCTGCAAAACGACTCAGAGCCAAGAAAAACAAGGGTCAAGTGCCAGGACCCCAAGGCAAACACCAAGTCGATTCTGGGCCGAAAGAATACACGGAATCCATGTTTTTTACAAAATAAAGCAAATGCAGAGCGGCGTACAGAACCCCAGCTCTCAGGTTTTACTCTCCAAACGTGCTACTGGTTACCAAGGGTCTGGCAATGGTTATTTTCTTAATATAGCAAGTTGCAACCTGAAAAAGGACAAAGCCCAACCTGGCCTTTCCTTGCTGGAAATTACTCACCACAGCAGACTTATCTAAATTAATTGCATCTTCTAAAGAGGCAGGAGAACATGGTGGTTAACATTTCTCTTCCCAAGTCCGCAAAGTCTCATGAAAAAATAAGCATTGAGAACTGTTTCTAAATTTCTACTGATACTTCTTTAACCCCCTCACTTCTTAGCCGTGGGGCAGCACGGGGAAAGTTCAGGCTTGCTTCACGTGGAGACGTGAGACTGAAGATGGCACTCTCTCCCCATGCAAACTCAAAGTTGACCGCTGCTCAGAAACGCTCCTTGAGTGAAAGTTGCACCTGCAGCGCGTTTTCGGCACCAGTTTTTGTCACCACTGCGGCATCAGGATGACAGATAGCAGCTTGGCTCTCTTAAAGCTAATAAAACATGATTGATGAGCTGGGCTCGAAAGCCCTGTCAGTTCAGATTGGGTTATTTGTGCCATCATTTCACAGGTCCCACACTTTATTATTAGAACAGACTGTCAGGACAGTAAGGGCCACTAATAAATACATCCATCCGAGTTCCCTGATGCCTTTTTTTTTGGTCCATAAACCTCTTTATTAACTATGAATGCTTTGTCATATGAAATCTCACTTTGTTTTTACAGAATACTTGTGCTCAGGCATACAATGTACCACCTTAAACAGGTTGCCTGTCAGCTGCTATTATCTCATGCGCTGAAATCCAAGTAATCCTCATTTTACTGCATTATGTGGCATAATAAAGGCCCACCTCTTTGACAATGAAAACCCACTGGAGCATATATAAAGTGCTGGGAGAGCATAATCGGCTTTCAGATGCTGTGTTTGACATCAGCACTGGGCACAACCTCATTCTTTACCACTGAAACCACCGATACATCAGATGGGGATGGTGGCTAACGCAAGATTGCTTGTGAGCAACTGGGTTTTCCACCACCCCAAAAAAAAAGGGGAAACAAAGGAAAAAGCTACCATGGAAAACACTGCCAAAGGAAAACTGAAAGCCACGAAACTGAAAGTTCGTGACATGCACGAACAGTGAGCTCTAAGGTTCAAATCCTTAGATGCTGCTCAATCGACAGCAGAGAGCCATCACAGGAGAAGATGAGAAACAAAATTTGTCTCTCTTTCTACCAAGCATCAGGCAGAGGAAAAAAAGCCTGGTTTCACACTCCGCAAGGAGTTAAGGAGCCCACCATGACTCCCTTTGCACACCTCCATACGCAGGAGGTCTTCACTCAGCAGCTCCAAACAAGATTCATTTGCCACCCGCTGCCACCAGGTCCCCTCTGTCCTCCTGTCTCCTGCCACAGCATAACACATCCCTGCTCACAAGGACCAAAGATACGACCAACAGCCGCCTTCTTCCCAGTAAAACAAGAGGTTTTTATAATTTCTCAGAGGGGAGGCAGAGTACACTCTCACACACTTTTAAAGGGGTTTATCGCATAGCACATATAGAGATGAGAGGAAAATTATTACATTATTAAATTATTACAACATGAGCACCTTCCTCAGGCTGACAGAGGAAACTGCTGTCCCAGCATCCCTGTGACTGCTGAACCACTCTGTCTGCAGGCAGACATTACCAAGGAGGAGATGTTTTCTATGTACACATAAATCAGAAGTTTGTTCATGCCCTTTATTTACACCACTGTCCTAATGACACATTCCAGTGCAACCTGCTCTGGGTGGACATGCTTTGGCAGAGATGGTTAGACCAGATGATCTCCAGAGGTCCCTTCCAACCCCATAGCATTCTGTGATTCAAGTGCAACAGGAAGGAAAATAGTAGACATTAGTGAATAAAAATTTTAGAAATTTTGAGAAAACATCTAAGCATGAGAAGTTAAATATTGTGAATTTCTCAATTACTTCTGCAACCAAAAGTGTTTGGTTTAGGGCCACAGATGTGAAAATTACTTCAGATGCTGGTTTTTTTCCTGTTCTAGGGTTTGCTTTATACGTTGCTGTTCACTGTTGGCCCGAAACACAGAGAACATCAAACCCAAAACAAAAGTTTACCAGCCAGACTTCAAGAAGTTGGAGAGAAAGAAAATGCTCAATTTATATAAGCGGTAATCTCTTTTTAAGATACTAATGGGAACACGTGCTTCCCTTGAAGTTGCAGTTCTTATTTTCTTACTATTCCATCGGATTTCACATGAAGTACTTCTCAAGGAACATTAGAGGGAAGAGCACACAGTAGACACAACTTTTGTTTCTGTTGAGCAACCTTGAGTAGTAAAGAGAGCCACCCCAACCACTTCATGTTTTGAGTCAAAAGGGGGTTTTAAGCAATCCAGTGATAAAATGGACGAAAAGTGTCAAAAGTAGAGACACTTTTTAAAGGGCTGTCTGTGAGATTTTGGGTTGGTCAAGAGTTTCATAACTGAAGATCAAATTCAATGCCAAGTAATTGTTTTAGCGGACCCTGAACTTGCGCTCAAAGAGGGTTTGAAGGCGCTTTGATCAAGGGGTCCACAACAGCCCCTGACTCTCCCCCTGGGGCCTCTTGGCATTTCCCCAATGGTGGACTGGCTCTGGAAGGCCACGGCATCCTGAAGGCATCAACCTTCATCCACATAAGGGATAATGGTGCCTCCAACCAGCCCAGCTTTGTCAAGAAACTCACTCAAATGCTTTTACCTTTTTTTTTCTAGTTCTAGTCAAAAAGAATACCCAGATCAGAACCGTTCTGCTGTTCCAGAAACAGATATTAAATTTAACTTTACAACCCCCTCTGAGATGGCTTTGTTATCTTCTACTTTGTTTGTTTTTCTCATAAACCTCATTGAAAGACAACCATCCTTCTAATTTCACTTCATGGTTATCCTACCCACTCCACAGCTTGTCTGTAAAACCAAGGGAGTGAGACAAATCAAATAATTAATATTATAATACTCCCATCGATAGGCATTACTGTATTTATTAGACCCTCCGGCCACCTCTAACATTGTGTTACGTTCTGCCTGGGCACTCATCAGTGTGTGGCACAAGAACAAAACAAATGGATTCCAGATGGATTTCAGGCCTTTTTTTCATTATTGAAACTGCTACCAAAACCTAAAAGCTGTTTGACTGTATCTTGAAAAAATAAATTAACTAAATTCTAAGTTCAAAGAAAAAAAAAACAGGTATCTCATATCAGAATTTCTAACAGCAATAGAGAAATGAAAAAGTTCATAACTATAAATAAGCATTACACTTTGTAAACATAAATTAATAACAGCAACAAACTGTACATATTTACAAATCATTTTCCTTAAAGAGCTTTAAAATATCACTTTTTAAAAAAAAAAAAAAGTTTTGAGATCTTCTCAATTTGCTTTATGTTTTCTCAGCACTCATTTTCCAGTTTGCTTCTGCAGTCTTACATGTAATTCTGTGAAATCACACAACTTCATGCCTTTAACTTGAAATATTAAACCTTTATCTGGAAACAATTATGTCATAAAACCAATAAAATTGTCATAACTGGCAACATCGAATTTTCTGCCTCGACATCTCCATCTCAGTTTCTTCCACTTATTTCAATGACTTTTTAAAAAACTACTTATTTACATCTCATCTCTACCTGGTCTTTTAAGTATCTCTGATATTACTTCTGATTTAAAACAAAGAAATAAGTAAAATGCTAAACTTTTTAAGATACATATCAAGTTCAAGGTACAAACTTTGTAAAAAGAATTTTCAGATAATTTCTCCTAAAGGCAAGTTATCATTTATCGCTTTATCTTTCAAAGGCATTCAAGGTAAAAATAGTTTTTTAAAGTTTTAATTCAAGCCCCCACCAACTATTAGGTGTTTTTATTACCACATTTTCTAGGCCTCCAATCAAGATAAGTAAAATGTCAGCGCTGGGCACAAATATGATCTCAACACTGAAAGCTTAAAATCTAGTTTTTCTTACGGCTCTAGAGAGTCAACTCTAATATAATCTTCCAGGTTTATTTTATGACCAAATTAAAAGTTTATTTAAGTAAGTATGGGAGAGAATTACAGTTATGTGAAAGTTGGAAAGGAGTTTAAATTTTTGAAACAGACCTTGAAAGCTGCAAGGGAAGTAAGAATTTGAACTGCGGGGGAGTTTTTGACTTGAACTTCTGATCAGCAGAGCACACTTGCAATCATTTTAACTGTGATGTGTTCAAAGACGATCCATAAGACCATTTGAGTACCTGACTGTTCTGAGCCAAGCCTCCCATCCAAGGTAACATCCAGTATGAGTAAACAAAATGCAGTCCATTTATCTCTCTAATTTTTTCATATGTCTACAATACTCTTGACCTGAGCCCTTGTTTTGGCTTTTGTTGTGCTTCCATGCCAGGACTAGCTCTCCTCCCTCCTCCCCCTCTCTCCATCCACACATGGCGACTTCATTGTACACACTCAGAAATGATGGTTTGAGGAATGGCACGACAAGATTTCTCTATTTCTCATAATAAAACAAGGGCTCTGTCCTTGCTTTAACTTAGTGTTTATTTTGAAAGCTGACGGATCTCCTCAAGCAGAAAGCCAATATCGAGCCCGAGAGGAAGCAAAGCAGGGATTCCTAAGCCGTGGTATGCAAACCACTTCAAGGCACTGCTCTTGTAGCTGGGGCAGGCAAAAATGGGAGCAGCAGCAACAGCTCCTGACCTTTCCGGGCACAGGGCTTGGACTCACACTGCTTATTTGTGCCTGGAGCAAAGCCTGGCGTGGTAGGGGAAGTGCTTTCCTGCAACAGGGGAAAGATGGTGTTTAGGTTCCGACTGGGGAGACATGGGAATTAAGGAACGGCTGACTCACCCTGAAAGAGATCATCCATATCCGCCTCTTCTCTAGCAAAGAATTCCTTTTAGGTACCACTTTAAGGGATTAACAAAGTCAGCAGTTTAACTGAGGTCACCTCCCTTATTAAGAGTGATAAGTATGTAAGAAAAATGCCATTGTGCTATTTTTAACATGCAGACTTTCAAGCAAGGTGATAAATTTTACATGTGCATTAAAAATAAACAGGTACAAATAAGAAATTATAAAGGAAAAAAAGGAAATTACAATTTCTTGTAAAGTCCCTTCAACAAAACTAAATTAAAAGCCTTGGTTGTAAGTGAATGAAGCTTATCTTTCATAAATTCAGGGAAGCCAGCCACTTTACACAGAATTGGTATAAAAACCTTAAAAAGGAGTCTTAAGTAAAAATTAATGGTATATATGAGTTATATAAGATATTACAGTCATGGACATTTCAGGGAGATACCTATCTTACCTGGGCCAGTTAACTTGGTCTTTACTGGAAACAGTTATTCTCTGACAATTATGAGACACTCACTTAATGTCCTTTAAAAATTTGGTCAAAAGATAAATGTATAGATTACTGATTTTAGTAAAAAGTTTTGATATCTCTTTCTGTATAATTACATTTATGCTTAATGTCATCAATAAGGAACATATACTCTGAAAGTACTCCTGAGCCACACTAATTCATCTCTTAATCGTTTAGTCTAAAGAGAGTAACATATAATTAACAAAAAACCTCAGATATCACACAAATAATTGTACATTAGCCATCTTTCCCCCACAGTTACTGATGACACTGTAAATGTTAGGCAAGTTAGCTTTCCACAGTTTTAGGTGTGCATCTGTTACTGAAATAATTCCCGAGAAACATATATTTTTTAATTAAATTTCTCATCTGCTTTCCTGATTTTGGGCGAGATCTCTATCCTTTTTCCATAATGCTCACAAAAAGCTTATATCAAACATACTTTACCAGTGTTGATAATTTTGTTCCTTTGAACGGGTATGTTCTCCTGTTCATCAAAGGAGGCCTTGCACGGAAGTTTCTGGTTTTGCCTTTGTTGGTGTTGGCAGCTTTACCAGTGGGAATTACAAAGAATTTCACAGCCTGGCAAAGGGAGGAAGTGACATCTCTATATCCCCAAATTATCCAGCTTTCAGCAGCTTGCTCCTTTTTCTGCTGTGCTGCACTACAAGCTTTTATTCCTTTTCTTTTCCTCCAGTGACAGCTTATTCCTTAACTATAATACAATCCTTCCTCTCTGTAATTTTATTATATACACTCTTTACTTTAAGCTGTTGCTATCCTGAAGCCAAAGTTAAGTTTTTAGCCCTTTGCAACACAGAAAAACATAAGGGCATATTCTGTCCTCTACAGGTGCGCATCAATTCCGTGGGTGGAATATACCACAATAATCAAGAGCAGGACATGGGGTTTGGCTTCCACAGGTAGTTTTGCCAAGATATCATTGTATTAAACTGATCACCTACTGAACTCTACGAGCTTTTTAAATTTGTAAACCACCTTAAAGTTCTATATTGCTTCCTACGCACAAATCTTTCAGCATTTTTCAAACGAGCAGATTTACAGTTGGAAATACAATGGTATTAATGTCTGTGTAAGACAATACTCTACGGCAGTGTCAACCCAAAACTATCCATGACATAGCAGCAAAACTTGGCCCTTGTTGTACTTTTTACCTAGTATTTCTATGAATAAAGAAAGGTTAAATTCACTGTCTCTGGTTTTCTTCTCATCACACTTGCCATTCTACTACAGTCATAGGGGCTTCACCATTGTGAGAGCAAAATTTGGACCAGGATACAGATTTCAACACCACCCTACTCAAAAATATAGTGTTTCAGAGGTTTTACCACAACTTCAAAGGTAGATCATCTTACAAGGGAGTAGTGATGGGGAGCAAACATCCTCCATCACCATAACTGATTTCTCGGCATCAGCACAAGCTTTTAGAGGAATTACTTGGTTTATATCATGATCTCTATTTCTGGACACGAAATGCAGAAAAGTTGCTTTTACACGCTCTTTAGATTTGCATATATATATATATATATGAAGAATAAAGTATCAAAAATTGTAGCATTTCATAACATGATTCAGAACCTTTAATAAAATTAGATTTCTCACTGTCATGAGACATGAGTTATACTGTGATTCAAAACTGATAACAAAAAAAAAGCAGCGATTTTAAAAACTTCCAGTGCGGTGGTTTTTTCTTGCATACCTATAAATTTATTTTCCTAAATCAGACCTCCAAAAATTTACATTATGTCCTAAATAGGGAAGTTTATATTCTGCCTCTCCAACTGGGCTTGTGATCATTTCCAGTAACCAAACACTGCCTTTTTGAGACTGAATATGAAATGTAGAAGCTTCCATGCTTTTTTCTCTGGAGCAAGAAATGAACTGAAATACACACAAAATGAAAGAATTTGAAGAAAACCTGGTAAGATTTGCAGGTGAACAAAGTTTCTGGTCTGAACTGGGAACAAAGCACTAAACCCTAATGGAATACAGATGAAAAAAGATTAATGATAATTTCTTGTAGTACACCACAGTGACTTTTTTCTCAGCTTTGAAGGTAATGTGGTGATTCTGGTAATTGGCCCTAGAAAATATGTACAGATAAACCTTTTTCTTCTCTCTTAGAGAGACATAACTATATTTTGATAAATTTTAGTGTACAAGACAGTATTTAAGCAAGGGATTTCTTTCAAAATATTGGCTTTTATGCTAATAAGGGTATTCAACAAAACCTATTAAAATATGCATGTGCTTATTTCTTCACTTGTGAATTGTTTCACTGGCTTTAATAAGATTATTCACAGGGAGCAGTTAGGCATATGTGTAAATCACCATACAAATGAAACCCAAATTGAAACTGTGTTGTAAAGTTTCTGACAGGAATTTCAGGTCTTTTCTCTTTTCCAGATTTGTAATACTTACTGTTTTCAACAAAAACCACATCACACTATAATGTGTGTAATTAGGAATGAGGCTTTCTCCTTATGCACATTCTAGAGATCAACAAACACCTTGAGATATTGCTAAAGAAATTAAGTAGTGCATGAAAATATTGCTGCAGAGATTTTAAGCAATTCAAGCACACCTATAGTCATTCAAATTGAACTCATTATAAGTATCCTCAGTATTACCAAGAGTTCAAGGGAATAAGAGAAAATGCTAAAGAATACTTTCAATGCCTTGAGACACACAACAGAGAGAGGAAATATGCAAGCTGGTAACTAAAATATGTAGCTATAATAAAGCACCACTATGTATTATATCACATACTCAGGGTGCATGGCATTACTGATTGGCAAAGCTGTATATTCAAGGTTTCTGTGGATTTAGCCTCAAACAATCACATCTGGACAACTCGTACCCTGGTACTACCTGTAAGTGCAGTTCTGCTTTCTATCCCTGCTGTGAGTATTAAAAGCACTGAGGAATAAAGGGAAGTTCCAAACAACCTTCCAAGTGCATTTTAAAAAATAAAATGAATTCCTGGCTGTCTTTCTGACAACAGGGCATGTTAAGAGAGGTGCAGAGACAACTATCAGTAGAAGAGGGAAGAGTTTTGAGGTTTTCCCCCCACCCAGTGACTGGCTGAGAGCTCAGCGTAGAAGACATCAACCAGGGTATCTCTGCCTTCAGTCTCAATTAGGAATTAGATTACCAGATTAGATCTTTCAGTTACACAGGATACAATGACATATTTGTAAAAGTGGACATTACTGATGGTTTAAAAAGTAGATGCAAGAGTCCCGCCACCGTCCCATGAAGTTACAAAACAAGTTTCCAGGCCAGGGATTTCCATCTTGTCTCTATACTCTATGGATTTGTTGCTGTGTGAAATATACATATTTATACTTATCTGAAACAAAAGTACTTAATATTTGTGGATGGTCTCTTATTTTTCATTAAATAATCTTAGTCATACAAAACCTAAGCTTTTAGCCTCCCTGTTCTCTAGTGGCAATGAATTCCAAATCTTTATTATGTGTTGGTAGAAAAATATTCCTTTTATTAGTTTGAAATGTATTTCAATTTCTCTTAATACTCCCTAAACTGCAGCACTTGACTTACAGTCTCTATCCTAGTCATTATTGCACACGCATTACTGCACCCATCTGTCAACTATATATGTCACAGTCCATAAAGGAGGGTTGGGTTTTTTAATGTCTTTATTAATTTCCATTTCCCATATCTGAATTTTGTAGTTCTTCCAAATCCACACCAGGTTGAGCAAACAAAACTTAAGACAGAGCATGGATTTCCCTCCCTCTGTGTTTTCCTGTGGCAGCACAGAAAGATTGTGATAGACTCATAATTAACCACAGGGTAACCTTAATGTAGGTTTTGTGTGAGGTCATTTAAGTTGTCCCGTAGAGAACCAAAGTTCTTGCCTATTTCAGCAGTATCAGGGAAGGGGGTGGCAGGGCAGAGGGGTCTACTCACATTTTAGTGAGCTACAGTACAAATCTACTCCACCAGTCTTTCTGAATAGAATCATAGAATCGTCTAGATTGGAAGATTAAAGATCTTGGTTAAAGATCATCTAGTCCAACCATCAATCTAACTGACAAAAAAGTAAATAAGAAATAGGAAATAAAAATTACTAAACCATATTCCTGAGGACCATGACTACCCATCTTTTGAACACCTCCAGGGATGGTGCCTCAACCACTTCCCTGGGCAGCCCATTCCAATGCTTCTTCACCCTTTTGGTGAAGAAACATTTCCTAATATCCAATATAAACCTCCCCTGGGGCAACTTGAGGCCATTGCCCCTTGTCCTGTCTCCTGTGACTTGGGAGACAAGACCAACCCTTGCCTTTCTACACCGCCTTCAGGTAGTTATGGAGCACGATAATAGACAATAGTTAATAATAAGGCCTGACATCCCACTTCAGAGAGCAGTTCAGCCCTGAGGCTCTTCCACCATGCAGCCCAACAAACCAAGACCCAATCCGCTGTTGCAGAGGCCACTCTTCCTCAGCTGACTTCTAGCCCAGGCCCCTCAATGGGGAGATACAATTTGGTAGATGAGCCTGAATTTTGGTTCATTAAATACCTACATAAATTTAGATGTCTGAAGCAGTGCTGCAAACTCTGCCTTTTTTTTTTTTTTCATATTTAAACAAAGAACTTTGTACTGTAATCAAAGATTTTGCTTCAGTGAGAAAGAAATGTAGCACTGGGAACCTCAAGGCTGATCCTTTAGTTTTCAGTTAAACGAAATCTAAACTTCTGGTTTCTATAATAAGATTTGTCATATAGACAAAAAGGGAGGGATGGCCACAGATTACTAGGTTAGTTTTACAGCTCAGAGGGACACATTGTCTCAGAACTGGTTATTGGAAAAGAAACACAAATAGGACCTGGAGGTACACCAAGTTTAAGAATAAACTAAGCAGCTCAAAGAGGAATTCTAAGGGGGACAAGTAGCTTGAAATGACTATTATTTCAAGGAAAACTAGGAAATCAAACATAAACCAAAGAGCTGACAGACTGGCTCAGAAGAGCACGTGTAAATGACCAATTAACCTTGAGCATTTGGAAAACATTAACTAATGTCTTCCATTTGACACTGTGTGAAAAGATCATAGAACTACTGCATGAAACAAACTATATCTTGCATTTCCTGTGTCTTTATCACATGAACTTCATTACTTTACCAGCACAGATTAAGATGAAATCACAAGACCTTAAAGCTGAAGAACAGAAGATGGGGAGTTTTTCATTAATTGTCTATTTTTATGATAAAATACTACACAGATTGTTAGATTTCTAGGGTTCCAAAAATTTACTGAAGAGTTGTTCTGCAAAATTATGTTAAACAAGCCATTTTCTGAAGGTTGGAGAGCAGTTTCAGATAGCTAATTTAACTCAAAGGAAACTAAAAACAAGAATGAATATAAATGGGATAATAGAAAAAGGCAAAAAATAGAAATTAAAAGATTCTTAAAATTTACCCAGGAATTTGGGCACTAAATCATGCAGGTTTTTGAAAGTTCAGTTTTGAAGTTTCCGTAGTCACTGACTACACTGATTAAGTTAAATAGAAGGACATACAATTAATTTCATCCACATGAAAGAATTTATAATATGATAAAAAAACCCTGAAGATCAAATATTTTGACAGAATACACTTAAAATTCCCTAATCATTACGACGTACAACCCATTACCCAGAAGCCTCTTTCAGATTTCATCTCGATGTTTAAGTTATACAAGGTTTGAAAGTTACCAAGTTCTGAAGGGCTGATTAATGAGCTGATTCACATGATTCTGTGACTCTGACAACACTAAAGAGATGACTGAAAGTCTACCAGGGCAAATCTGAAGGTTGTGCTGAGAAGGAAAGGCAGCCTGATATCACTCATGCAAACTATCCAAAGGTGTGGTGAATACAATATATTTCTACAAGACTGTCTTCCTACAGAGATGGGCAGGTTTTTTAAAGTGCCATTATAGTATCTAGAAAAAAGTAAACACAAGTAAAGCAAGTAAAAAAAAAAAAAAAAAGTAAAAAAAAAAAGTAAAAAAAAAAAA